>SNQJ01S0038576.1:37448-54144 GCA_010110895.2 Picea sitchensis
TTGGTGAACCCCAAGGGCATGACCAAGAAATCATAATGAAATATAGAAGTATACCTATGACTATCCCACTCCCTGACCCTCATATGATGATATCCCAGATGTAGACTGATCATAAAAGGATATGTTGTTCCTTGAGGCTCACCCATCCACTCACTAATCCTAGGTAACTTCAACTCAATGGTATGATTGAGGACTTTATTGGGAGTTCTCCCTAGAGGAAACACCCCACAAATCCATTTCACACTACCAAGTTTTAATGAATACCCCTACACAATGTTGTCGACCACTAAATCATCATGTACCATCATGCATCTTGTAGGAACTACTATATCCATCACTCTATTGATGATTCATGAACCTGCATCCCAAAGTGTGTCCATTTATTTCATATACTTGTCCACACAATCCATGGATGCATATACTCCCTTAAGGGAATGTCCACATGGAATGTGCTCAACTATATCCTCCATAGCTAAGCCTTTAGAATTTATTGGGCTCTCCAAAAGAAATGGATCATGATCCCCACAATGAAAAAAAAGAGCATCGTCAAAACCCTCTATGTCATACCTCTCCTCAAGCACCTGTAACTATGAATTCTCCTCGTGTGGGATCATCACAAGAGGATCCTCCCTAAAATCATAGGGGGCACTCACACCTTCATGTGTCATGACTGCCAAAGATGATGGAGTCTCTGTTGTAAGTGATGAGGAGCTTTCCAAACTCAACTGGCAACAAATCTCCTCAACCTCCCTTTCCTTGTCTTCAATGAAATTGAGAGCAAGTTCCATATCCATGAACATATGCAAGTAATATGATTTCATCTTCTCTAGTGATTCTTTTATTATGTGCAATTGTGCACTAGTGAATCCACTTGAAACTCCTTTTTGTCTCTCTTCCATCTAGGTTTTCCACCTAATACCTTCAATGAACTTATGGGCTCCATCTTCCCTTGTCAACACTTGTACAATTTGATCCTATGTGACCAATAAATAATCCTCCAAATCATGCAATGATAATGGTCTTTGTTCAATTTCATCAACATGGTGTGGGTTGTCACACACTAGATTTTCTAATTTGCTTTCACCTCTAAAATTGTCCTCTCCCTTGTCATCCTCCATGCATGGCTCCTGAGAAGATATCTCACAATTTTTTTTCAAATACCCAACCTTTGACATATTCAGGTACAAGCATGTCGACATTTTCATAAGTATCATAGATAGGATAATGCACTGAATCCTCATCATACTTAGGTGCTAACACACCCTCATCAAAACCAATTGGCTCACTAAATGATACCATGAAATCTCCAAAAGGTGGGATAGAATCATGATCAAGCATTGCTTTATCAAATAAACTCTTCTCTCCACCATACCTATCAAAGATGGTCTATAAGTTAACATCAAAGAGACTTGTGTCCCCCATACCATCCACAACATTTTCTTCTTCTTCATCCCAAATCACAATGACATTCTGCTGGGATAAAATTGTATTAGTGCTATTTTAGTCCTTGTCTTCCCAAATATCTATTGTGGCATCACGTTCTAATGCCTCATGAATGCCCATGTGTTCATTTGCGGGAAAAGAAAAATATGAAGAGTCAATATTTTCCTCATTTTTAGAAGCATCATCATCTTCATAAACTAGTACCTTTTTCCTTGGCACCTTCACCTTATTTTTCATTGATACTTGGGGTTCATACCAATCAATATGTTTGATGGTGAAAAAATCCTTGACTGACATGGTTGCATGAAATTCCTCACTAAGCACCATATACTCCCTCAAAAAATCTGCAAACTCCCCATCTTGTCTTTTCGGTCTTGTTTGCTACCCTTTTGAACCAATAGCTCCATTGTTCCCTGCATTGTTTTGATGGCTTACCATAGCCTGCATCAACTATTGTCACCCATGTGCAAGAATATTGCGAATAATCCTCGGGTTTTCTTTTACTTATGTAAGTGATATATCCCCTATCTCCTTGCCTCATGAAACCAAAAACCCTCTCTATCAGTGATATCATGAAACCAAAAACCCTCTCTATCAGTGATATCATGAAACCAAAAACACCCTTGTTCCATCAATGATAACAATAGGTATGAGTGTGAGAGACCACCTCTTCAAGAGATTTGACCCTTGACTCAACTAACTCGGCCTTGAATTCAACAACTATACCTTTGCTACAACAACTCAACTAGTAACTTGGATTTTGACCACAAAATTTCATATTAAACCCACAAGTGAAATGGTTGTCCAACAATGGAAAAACTCAACCCAAAAAGAGAGAACTCAATCCTCTATCAATGACTTATCCAACATAAAGAATGGTTTGATCAACAAAGGAGATATGTTTCCTAGATTTAAGGAAATGTGCCTAACATTATACAAGCTGAACCAACAATCCAATAACTCGACTCCCTTAACAAACTTTGGCACCGAGATAAGGTATTCAACCCTCCAACACCAAAAATGGTTCCACCACTCCCAAATTCTCCCTACTTAAATCAAAATCAACCCAACAAATAATAACCAAGCTACCAAATGATGAAATACTCAACCACACTAAAGAAATCTTAATGATCTCTTCCTTATGACCAGCTAGTGTGCATAGTCTCACCATCAAAACCAATCTTCCAAATTCTCTAGGGTTTTCGTCCCAAGAGCCAAATCCACAAGAGCTCTCTCAATTTGTTTTAGAAAATAACAATATGCATAATGAGAGAAAACACCCTCATTTTCCTTTTATCTCCTCGTTCACCCTTTTTCAGACCATTTTACCCTTTTAATAAAATAAAGTGATTTTTATAAACTTTAAGTCACTTAAACACCCCTTTTTATAAATCTTTTTAATGTCGAAAAGTGATTAATTGTTTTTTGAAGACATTCTCGGATGTCAGATTCCATTTCTCATCATCCCAACATTTAGATCTTTTTGTCTCGGTTCCAACGAGCTATTGCACGAAGTTATCCCCTTAGATAATATGATCAAACTAATACCTTCAGTGTATTTAATTAAATTATTCTCAATAATAACCCAAAATTAAGGAAATCATTAGGATGCCATGGAATCAAGAGTGAAATGTGTGGAAATGATCATGATGATGAAAGATGGTGAATGGACTATCCTGGGCCTCATATAACTCCTTCAAATTTCTCGAGCTCACTGTTATCCTCATTTTACTCCTCTGGTTAGACTAACATAAACTCATAAGGTTTACTCTGACTACAAGGTAGGGGAATCCAAAAATGGGGATATCATAGTCGTCCCCTCCAATAAATGAACTCAAACCACAAAGAATCAATTCTTCATGACACCAAGAAATGCGTCCAACTGCCAAATAAAATGCCCAGGTTAGAGAGACTCTCCCCACATAGATTATCTCGGTCTCCACACTTAGAAATTACACGTAGCAGACCCAAATCTCTTTTTTTCAACCCAAAATTGCCCTCCTCAAGAGGGATTCGACCCACACGTGACAAAAATTTGCTTCCAACAAAATAACTCAGCTGCAATGAAAAGAACTCGACCACTGACAAGAAATTTCAACTACACGAAGATGAACTTCATCACAATTGAGCACAATGAAGAAACCTAGATGATCTCCTCCCTTCGACCAGCTAGGGTGGATGGTCACACCACCAAAACCAAGGTTCCAAACTCTTTAGGGTTTTCATCCCAAGAGCCAAAACCATAAGAGCTCTCTCAATTTCGTTTTTGAAAAAAACAATATGCATAATGAGAGAGAGTACCCTCATTTTCCTTTTATCTTCTCGTTGACCCCTTTTTAGACCCTTTTACCCTTTTAATAAAGTAAAGTGACTTTTATAAACTTTAAGTCACTTAAAACAACCATTTTTAATGCCGAAAAGTGATTAATTGGCATGTAAGACATTCTTAGACATCGGAAGTTCCTTTCTCATCATCCCATCCTTTAAATTTTTTCGTCTCGATTCTAATGAGTTATTACACAAAGGCCTTCCCTCCAATAATATGACCCAAATAACATTGTTAGTGCATTTGATTAATTTATACTCAATAATACTCTTAACTCATGGGAAAAATCAGAATGCCACAAAACCAAGAACAAACTATGAGGAATCCTGATGATGAAGTAAGGTAAATGGACTAGGTTGGGCCTCATATAACTCCTCCAATTCTCCCGATCCCACTATTAACCTACCTTTTCCCCTCTGGATAGGATGACATAAACTCATAAGGTCGCCTTCAACTGTAAGGTAGGGGAATCCGAAAATGGGGACCTTGCAGGTCCTCTTTCCAAGAAAACATCAAGGGGTAACTTCCATTCATGACCATTTTAGAGATATTGTGGATGGCTTAATCATATATTGGGATTTGTTCAATCCAAAACTAAAGATAATGTATTACACATGGACAAATGGGTGATTAGGGCCTGAACATATCATTGAGAGACTCAATCACTTCCTTCTTTAGAGTTATTTTCTTATGAAAATTATTCTAATAGTATGATCAATTCTCCTGTGCTTGGCTTTATATCATAACCTAATCCTCCTCTCTATCAATGTGAAAGAAAATTTCATGCCAATTCTTTTTCTATTCAACCCTGTTTGGCTAAATGACTTTGTATGTATGGTATCCAATGAGAAAGCATGGAACATACTGACTCAAGGTTCCCCTTATTTTGTTTAATAATTTAAAGTTAAATCCACTCAAAGAAAAATAAAGGAATGGGTTAAATGATTTGTTGTCTCTCCATCTATAGAATGAGAATCTTTACTGTGACAATTAGATTCCCTTCAAATTACCATGGATGATTGAGAGATCACTCCCTCTCTTTAGGGAGTGGAGTGTGAGTTAGTTGGAAAGTTGCACAATGCCGTTAGAAAAGAGGAATAACACTAGAGGATAACTCCCATAGTCCATGGCTAAAGGATGGGGACTAAAATGAAAAACTTTTCACAAGTAGGATTGGGCTAGAAAACTTCAAAATCATGTCAAGGGAATGTCCTTTGATAGTAGTAATTATCTCACTCGGTTTGATGATATTTTCCATGCAAGCCATATCTATTTCAAATCCCTATACATGGATGAGGATTTTGCATTAGAAGAGGGCATTCATGGCATGCTAAAAACCATCACTAGCTTGATATAAGAGGCAAACATTCAATCTTTAACAAAGACTATAGAAGAGAAGGATGTCATTCAAGCAATCCAAAATATTTCTTCAGATAAGGTACCAGGGACAAATGGGTTCTCCATCTATTTTTATAGGGTGAGCTAGAATATAATAATACATGAATTATGTAGCATGATAAATAGTACCAAATGGAAATCAATGCTAGGAGGAGGTGCCAACTCATCATTTTTGCATTGATACTTAAATAATTTGATCGGAACTCACTTCCAAAGTTTCATCCTATCTCCCTATGTAACACATCTTACAAATTTTTGACCAAAGTATTAGCTAGTAGGATGAGTCCCTTTTTCCCATCACTCCTTTGTTGGACAATTGGTTTAGACAATTGACTGTCACTAATGTCAACCTTTTGATAGTGATGTTGGAGATTGATCTCAACCCTTAGATATTGATGTCGACCCTTCGAGTAGTCCGATAACGAAGTCCAGTAGCACAAAGGTATGGGTAAGGGACCCAATTTTGGTTGAGGTATAAAGGAATGAAGATCAATAAATATGCATGTAAGACTATCATGGATGGATAATACACGTCATGTCATTTCCGGTGACATGTGGTACACCACTTAGTTCCTCATGGTTGAGGAGATATGGCTTAGTGAATTTGGAGAACCCTCATGAGTTATATAGAAGCCCCTAGGAGGTCAAATAAGTCAATTTATTCTAGAAGCTCCTAGAAGAATTTTACTAGTCAAAGTGGTTGTAACTAGGAGTTAATCATGAGTTAAGTGGTTGCAAAAATAAAATAATTAAAAATGAATTAGTTGCATATAGAAGTGGTGAGTTTAATATTTGTGGATAAAGTGGTTGTAAGTGGACAAAGTAGTTAGAAGTGGGTTAGCCCTAAAAGAAGGAAGTGGGGTAAAACAGTTAGAAGATAACCCCTAGAGGAAGCTACTTGGAGAGTATAAATAAGAGAGAAAGGGTATCCTTTTAGCACATAATGAGCACATTTAATATCTATTATTTTGTGAAATTTTTTAATGCATGTACTCACCGATACATCTGAAGTTACACAAGTTTGAGGTAGAAAAGGAGGGTTGACAATGAACGTTTTGGAGTTGCAGAATTTATGAAAAAAAAATCCTAGTTTATGAGGTGTATGCGAGTTGTAGTGGAGGAAGGCGTGTATGTATGTGGGTTGTAGTGGAGGAAGGAGGGTACGTATGTGGGATGAAGTGGAGGAACACACATACATGCATGGGCTTCATAAGAGGAATTCATGTACCTATGAGAAAGCTCATGAAAACTTGAGTTGATGAGGGTGCCAAGTTCCCAGAGTCTAAAAGCAAGCTCCCAGGAAGGTCTACAGTGATCAGGTACAACAAATCTATCTACAGGTTCAAAAGGTATGTCATATTCTTATGTGTAGTTGGATATTTTTGTCTACATGAGATATGGTTATGGGATATTGAGGGTTTTCCCTAGAGAGGATGTTGGTTGTATGACACTTACTATATGAGCTATATCTATAGAAATACATCCTTGGTATGTATGGTATTTATTATTGATACATCTTGYTRTGTTGAGTGTTTAGGCATATCTTGTATTTCTTGGTACATGGTWGAGGGTTTTTGGTTGTGATGTGTTGCTAAAGTTGTTGGTTTAGTTTGAGGCTGCATATTAGTGAGGGTTTGATGTCTATTCCATGTGAGGGTTTATTACACATGATCATGATTGTATACACATGTATGGAACATGACTAGACAKACATAGATGCACATGGTTTGAGTGATGTTCTTGTGACATTCAGTATGAGATCTATGTATGGTACATATATGATAGTTCACACCTTTGAGATACTTGTACTCAATTGAGGGATATGTAYGATGATGTATGAATAGGGAACAATTATAGTCTRGATGCAGTGACAGGTTACAGGTGGTTGTGACAGAGGCAACAAAGTTTTGAAGGGAAGGAAGTTTTTGAGTTGCAGRAAACCGRAAACCCTAGTTTTCTAAGGGTGTATGCAGGTTGACAGAAGACATGTATTGTACATATGTGYGCTAAAGGAGAACATGGYGCATACATACACATGTTGCATCATATACAAGTCACGTATMTGTTGGTATATGTTGAGACAAGTTATTGGTAGAGGTTGATTACATGTTATTGGTACATGTTGACTACAGAGTATTGGTATAGGTTGTTGGAATACATTGGTACAGGTTTACAGTGGTATATTTCATAGTGACATTGTGACAGTGGTTTCATCAGTTATTTGACACTTATAATTCAGAGTAGTAGGACGGGGAAAGGATAGGTGTTTGGAGCCGAAGAACTAGGGAGTTGGAGCTTCCTTTAGGCTGGAGCCTGAGAATTATGGGGTTGGAGCCTCCTTCTGGTTGGATCCATATAATTATTGGGGATTTTGAGCTTCCCTCTGGTTGGAGCTAGAGAATTGGAATTTGGTGCTTCCTTGAATGTAATTCTTTGACATATAAGAAAAAAATTCTGTGGTTTTCTCCCGCATTGGGTTTCCACGTAAAATACTGGTGTACTGTGTATTGTGTGGATGTGTTTATTATTGTTCATTATGCACTGATGGATGTTAATGTTTAATATGCAATAATATATTGATGATTAACTGATGAACATTGTTGAATAAGTTAAAATAATATTCATTGTGGTTAAAAGGATTAATAAGTGGTATAAAATTATCATTATTGATTCATCCCCCCCTCTCAGTAATCCAACAATTGGTATCAGAGTAGGTCCTTCAAGAAAATAGTTTAACACTGGAAGGAAGATCATGGAGAACAACAATTTGTATAATAATGGAATACCATAGTTTGATGGAAAGAACTATGCATTCTAGAGAAGAAGAATGAAAACATATGTACACGCATAGGGGTTTGATGTTTGACAATCCGTAGTAGATGGATGCAAAGATCCTGCCACTCCTCCAACAGATAATGATGGAAAGAAACTCAGTCAAAACAATTAGAGAGCTAAAAATTCCATCTTGAATGGTTTGGTTGATTCAATATATGCCAAGGTTATGTATTGTGATTCTGCAAAGGAGTTATGGGACAAAATTCAGAATGTTTATGAAGGAGATGCTAAATTCAAAGGAGCCAAGCTTCAAACTTACATAAGTCAATTTGAACAACTAAAGATGAAAGAAGAGGAAGGCATTGCAACCTACTTTCTACGAGTTAATGACATAGTGAATGTTATTAAAGGCTTGAGAGGAGAAATGAAAGAACCAGTTATTGTTCAAAAGGTACTAAGGTCTCTACCAATGAGATTTGATCCATATTTCATCCCTAGAAGAAATAGCAGACCTAGGTATGGAAAGTATGGATGAGCTACATGGGATATTCACCGCTTATGAAATGATAACATGACATGAGAATCAAGTTACAAAGGAAGCGACATTCAAAGAATCCAATAAGACAAAGAAAAAGAACAAGAAAAATCCAAAGTAAGATTGTAGTTGCAGCGATGATTCAGAGGAAGATGAAGAAATGGAAAAATTCGTAAGAAAGTTGAAAAAAGGAACATGTAAATACAAAGGTAATCTTCTGTTGAATTTTTTTAATTGTGGTAAGATTGGTCATTTTGAAAATAAGTGTCCTTGTGCCAAGAAGTCAGATAGTGATGAAGAGAAAGATCCAAAGAAAGAAAATAAATATCAAAAGGGAAACTGGAAGAAAAAAAGGAAATTCTTCAAGAAAAATCTATACTTAAGAAATGACAGTTCCTCATCTAGTGAAGATGATGAAACCGATAGTGATTTAAAGAAGGTACTATTTATGGCCAGGGAAAATCAAACAAGAAACTATGATAGTTATAAAGAAGAAGGAGAAATTCATCTCAGAGCAGAATTAATTAATGCCTTAGAAGAGATAAGGAAAGAAAGAAAGAAAAACAAGTCACTCAAGAAAGAACTAAATGAAACCCAGAATCTCAACTCATAGTAAGTCAAGTATATAATTATGAAGTTGAAAGTCTAGGTAGAATAGGATAGAAGGATTGAAGGAATACTCAGAAGTCAGCTAGCAGAGAAGGAGAATATGATTGAAAGGTTGGAAGCAGAAACAATCACTCTAAGAAAATATCTTCAGAAGAATGACATGCAACAAGATAGCACCAAAACATTGGATAATATCATCAAAAATCAAAGGCTATACCATGACAGGTCTAGGCTAGGATACAACCAAATGCATATTGATAAAGGTTCAAGCTCCATGACAAAAGCTACAAAAAAAAAGAGTTATGTAGAATTTCTCAAAGGAAGGAGTCATGGTCAACCAGAGTTAGAAAGGAATGAATACAAAATACCTTATACATTTAGGAAACAAAGAAATTTCAATCATGATCAATCAAGACAGGAACCCAGAAGGACTACACCACAAAGAAAATCATTCACTTCCAGGTATGTAAATTTCTTTTATGTTAATTGTTTTTATTGTACTAACTTTGCACATAAGGTTGCATATTGCAGGGCTTATGAAAGAAATTATCAAGCAATAAATGCTTATGTGGTCCCACAAAATATTGAATTCTACAAATGCCACAACTATGGACACATAGATCGAAATTGTAGAAGCATGATAAAGCCCCCCATGAAAGAAAATATCGATGACAGACACAAGAAGTTTTGGAGAAGAAGTGAAAAAAAAGAGGAGTAGGGAAATGAAGAATAGGGCCAAGGAATTGTACATTCAAGATTTGCAGCAACACAAGATCATGATGATTTTACAGGAAAAGAGGAAAGTGTTGTAATTCAAGTAGAGGATGAAAAATATGTCAAAACTCAGGATGATGACATAATTCAGGAAGAGGATGAAAAGGAAGATGTATTCAAAGATGAAGAGGAATATTACATTGCATCAGAGAAGGTAATGTTCTGAGCCATATGGCTTGAAGACTCCCAAGTAATATAAATATTATATAGGGTGAGTCTATGTAGTAATTGAGATAGATCATATAACCATCTTTCAAGAAGCTTACAGAGGTCAAGTAGACAGACTCGGAGAAATCAATTAGTAGAAGTACAGTGATAGATGAGTCAACATTGTGGACAATTGAGTAGCATATTTGGATAGATACATGATAGTGGATGAGAGCATGGATTCAGATATAAAGGAATATTATCTAGATGATAATGATACATGGATATTTCAATGCTTATTCTTGAATTATTTTTATATATGTCAATTGGTTACTCAAGGAAGCACTAATGGACAATAACTCCAAAAGGTAGTAGGTACAGGAAGACCTATATTTATCTACACATAAACATGCAGAGAATTCATCAGAGAGAAGGATTAAAAAAGGAAGATTAGTAGCATACAGACAGGGAGATACACCCATAGGGGGAGACATTATTTTAACCAGTATTGGTTAGAACAGGTACAGTGACAGATCGATAGGGGGAGTTAATCCTTTGTCAAAGTGTGAGAGAGAAAGTAATCAGAGGCTTGAAGGCATGGGGAGAATCCCCAAGGAGAGTTTATTAAGGGTGATAAGCCCAAAAAAGGGAGATACCCTTTTCCATTGATGTCAAAGGGGGAGATAAAGAAACATTGATGAGGAGAAATGATCACAGGTGAAGTATGTGCATGAGTATTTCCATGTCTAAGTGTTGCCATCAATGCCAAAGGAGGAGATTGTTGGACAACTGGTTTAGACAATTGGTTGTCATTGAATTCAACCTTTGGATAGTGATGTTGAAGATTGATGTCAACCCTTAGAGATTTATGTCAATGCTTGGAGTAGTCCAGAAGAGACGTCTGGTAGCACAAAGGTATGGGTAAGGGACCCAATTTTGGTTGAGGTATAAAGGCATGAAGATCAATAAATATGTAGGTAAGACTATCATGGATGGATAGTACACTTCATGCCATTTCTGGTGATATGTGGTACGTCACGTAGTTCCTCACGGTTGAGGAGATATGGCTTAGTGAAGTTATAAAACCCTTGTGAGTTATATAGAAGCCCCTAGGAGGTCAAAGAAGTCAATTTATTTTAAAAGCTCCTAAAATAAGTTTACTAGTCAAAGTGGTTGTAACTAGGAGTTAATCATGAGTTAAGTGGTTGAAAAAAGAAAATATTTAAAAATGAATTAGTTGCAACAAGAAGTGGTGAGTTTACTATTTGTGGATAAAGTGGTTGTAAGTGGACAAAGTAGTTATAAGTGTGTTAGCCCTAAAAGAAGGAAGTGGGGTAAAAGAATTAGAACATAACCCCTAGAGGAAGCTACATGGATAGTATAAATAAGAGAGCAAGTGTCTCCTATTAGCACCTAATGAGAACATTGAATATATATTATTTTGTGAAAAAATTATTGTAGGGACTCAGTGATACATATGAAGTTACACAAGTTTAAGGTAGCAAAGGAGTGTTGACGGTGAAAGTTTCAGAGTTGCGGAATTTATGAAAACAACCCTAGTTTTTGAGGTGTACGCGGGATATAGTGGAGGAAGGCATGTACGTACACGAGCTGTAGTGGAGGAACACACATACATACACGAGATGCAGAAGAGGAAGTTGTGTACCTATGAGAAAGCTCATGAAAACTTGAGTTGATGAGGATGTCAGGTTCCCAGAGTCTAAAAGCAAGCTCCCAGGAAGGTCTATAGTGATTAGGTACAACAGATCTATGTATAGGTTCAAAAGGTATGTCATATTCTTATGTATAGTTGGATATTTTTGTCTACATGAGATATGGTTATGGGAGATTGAGGGTTTTCCCTAGAGAGTTTGTTGGTTGTATGGCACTTACTGTATGAGATAGATATACATAAATATAGCCCTGATATGTTTAGTATTTATTATTGATACATCTTGTTGTGTTCAGTGTTGAGACATATATTGTATTTCTTGGTACATGGTTGATGGTTTTTGGTTGTGATGTGTTGCTGAAGTTGTTGGTTTAGTTTGAGGCTGAATATCAATGAGGGTTTGATGTCTAGTCCATGTGAGGGTTTATTACAATGATTGTATACACATGTATGGAACATGACTAGAGAGACATAGATGGACATGGTTTAAGTGATCTTCTTGTGACATTGAGTATGATATCTATGTATGGTACATATCTTATAGTTCACACCTTTGAGATACTTGTACTCAGTTAAGGGATATGCATGATGATGTATGCATAGGGAACAATTATAGACTAGATGCAGTGACAGGTTACAAGTGGTTGTGACAGAGGCAACAAAGGTTTGAAGAGAAGGAAATTTATGAATTGCATAAAACTAGAAACCCTAGTTTTCTGAGGGTGTACGTAGGTTGACAGAAGACAAGTCACATACATACAGGGGTTGAAGGAGAATAAGGTGCGTACATACGTGGGCTGCAACATATACAGGTCCCGTATCCGTTGGTATATGTTGGGACATGTCATTGGTACATGCTGATTACATGTTATTGGTACAAGTTGACTATAGAGTATTGGTACAAGTTGGTTACAGGCTTTTGGCATAGATTGGTACAGGTTCACAATGGTATATTTCATAGTGACAATGTGATAGTGGTTTCATCCGTTATTTGACACTTATATTTCAGGGCAGTAGGACAGGGAAAGGATAGGTGGTTGGAGCCACCTTCCGGTTGGAGCTAGAGAACCCGGGAGTTGGAGCTTCCTTCAGGTTGGAGCATGGGAATTAGGGGGTTGGAGCCTCCTTCTAGATGGAGCCAGAGAATTTGAGAGTTGGAGCCTCCTTCAAGTTGGAGCTTGAGAAACTAGGGGGTTGGAGCCAAAGAATTGGAAGTTGGTGCTTCCTTGAATGTAATACTTTGACATATAAAAAAGCATTCAGTGGTTTTCTCCCGCATTAGGTTTCCACATAAAATATTGGTGTACTTTGTATTGTGTGGATGTGTCTATTATTGTTCATTATGCACTAATGGATGTTAATGTTTAATATGCAATAATATATTGATGATTAACTGATGAACATTGTTGAATAAATTAAAAGAATATACATTGTGGTTAAAAGGATTAATAAGTCGTATAAATTGCTCATTATTGATTCACCCCTCCCTCTCAGTAATCCAACATCCTTTCCTTTCAGAAAATGAAAGGGGATTTGTGAAATATATGCAAATATATAGTGATGTATTCTTATTAAATAAANTAAAAGGATTAATAAGTCGTATAAATTGCTCATTATTGATTCACCCCTCCCTCTCAGTAATCCAACATCCTTTCCTTTCAGAAAATGAAAGGGGATTTGTGAAATATATGCAAATATATAGTGATGTATTCTTATTAAATAAAGAAATTCACTCTAATTGGTCTAGAAAGGAAAAATGAATGATATCCAAAATTGATATATTCATGTAGGTTTATTTAGAACTTTGGATTTGCTTTCCAAATTATTAACTAGATAAATTGGGTTGCATGGGACAACCTTGGATAGATTCTATAGTGAATATTATATTTTCATGTTTCATTTAGAGCAAAAGAGGCCTCAGAAAAAGATTCTCTCTCTCTCTCTCTCTCTCTCTCTCTCTCTCTCTCTCTCTCTTATGTTGTATATTCTCATGGCATATTCCATGATATGAAATCCTAAGCATGAAGGAATGAAATTTGTTTTTATATGAATTAAAATCATTAGGCGTGTTAAAGGGATCAACCACCCTCAATTCATGAATGCCACTCTTTTTCTTGGAGGAGCGTCATTAGTAATAGACCATAGGTTCAAGAATGTTTCAAACTCTTAGCTTGATGTTTCTAGATGGGGGGTTAATAATGACAAAATTACATCTACGGATGGAATAATACTATCCAATCTCCGCAACAAATTTCTAGAACCATGAAAATTTTCCTAGTAAGAAAATGTTCCTCTTTTCACTACTTGGGAATCCCTATTGCCTTAAGAAAAATGAAATCCATAATAAATGATGAATATAGTGGTTAAAACTAGTATACCATGTAGTCTTGATTGATTCCATCCTCTCTTTTCTCCCAATATATCAAGGATCTGTTCTTTTGACTTGTATAGGAATGATGCAAGACATCAAGAAGGAGATAAGAAGGTTCCTCTAGTTAGGAAAGAAGAAAAATAGTATAAATTTCTACCTAGTAAATTGGAACATAGTAAGGGCTCCTAAAGATAAAGAAGGGTTAGAAATAAAGGATCCACTATTGGTGAACTTACTAGGGGAAAGAATCCTATGGAGTGGGGTATCTAGTAATAAGGAATGGTGGAAAGAGGAACTTTGTAAGAAGTATGTTTATGGAGGAATACTTTGATGTCTAGATTCCCCTCTCATAGAATTATATGGATCATCCATATGGTGCTTATGCAAAGAAACATCCCACATTATTAAAGGAAAACTCTATTGGATCCCTGATAATCAACATATTGTTATACCATGGGAAGATAAAATTTGTCGTTGACCTCCCTAGAATAAGAGACATCCCTATCAAATATTAGGGTCTAGCTCTGAATTCTCTAGATCAACACTTTATATGACTTATCACAATGGGAGCCTTCCAGATCAGGGTGTTGGATTGAGTGGAAACATCTTCACCATTATTAACATAATAAAAAACCAATTGCATTATCTCTTCACTTTTCTATGCAGTGCACCCCCATCAAAAATCATGCCAAGGATTCTAGAGGATGAGGAATATTAGGTGGACCATACTCATTAAACTAGGCTATGCCCTTTGACTGTATTCAATGGAGCTCCCTCCCCAATTGATGACTTGGAAAAGTGTATGGAGATAACATTTCCCCCATAAAGCAAGTATATATGGTTGATAATGGTGAAAATGAATCCTCTAACATCTAATAATTTGAAAAATATATGACTCGAAGGTTCATCCTTGTGCTCTCTTTATAAGGTAGTAGAAGAAACAACCCATAAATGTTTCTTGAAAGTGAATTATTTTTCCAAAGTTAGACACTAGATTTTGTGGAGTTGGGTAAACTTATTAAAATCACATAGACATAGAAGTAGATGTTTATGACTTGGAAAAGGTCATATCTATGGAATCTAGCTAATAAAAAGATTCTCTAGAAATTTTGTCTTGCCATATCTCAATTCCTAGCATAGAAAATTTGGTTAGTGCGTAATGACTCCATTTTTTGGCAAGAGTCATCCACCCCATGAGGAGTAGCTCTCCAAGCTTGAGGGATTTTGTAAGAGACGATTCAAACTAATTGGATAGGTAAATTCTTGGTAGAAAATTATGAAGCTATAGAATTGAAATAGATAACATAATTGATTTTAGAATTCCATCAATCCTCCAAACTTTAGTTGAGAAAGTTGACTAAATCTCACAAGTGGTAGCTTTGATTGGGAGATGATGATATCCAAAGTTGGAAAGATAGAATAAAGCAATACCTATTGTTCTTTGATGTAGCATCAAAAGGAAATGCAAGGGGTGTAATTTCCAACGTAGAAGAACATAAAGAAATTGAATATGTATGGGGATTGGAGATAACCCCCAATAATGAAGCGAAGTCTCTCGTAGTTTTTCAAGGTCTCGCAACATCCAAGGAGAAATGAGTGACCCAAGTTTTAGTGACTAATGAATCTACTATTATCATTCAAACCTTGGCCAAATTTAATCCTTTGCAAAATGCTAAGTTATCCCATTTGACACATAGGATAATATCCCTAAGCCTCTACTTCATAATTATTTTTCCACATCTTAAGATCATGGATTGGAATGGTGGATGCATAAGAAAATTTGGGAGTAATCCTAGGGGAAGGGTTGATAAATATCAATGGGGGTGATATCTTTTGTATCCTTCCCATGCATTGTCTTGCATTTAAGGTTATGAATCATTCATGAAACAAATGCATCATCATGCACCTTGGAGTTGATGTGGAGTTAATACTTCGGCCTGCGTGCCCTTATGCCATAATCATGCTAGTGTGTGAGACATTAAATAATGATACCACCTTGACGGTGAATGCAAGTGGTTATAAAATATATTTGAATATGGAAGAACATTGTGTGGTATACCCTAGTCCCACTTTTGGCTTCTACAATAGAGTAAAGGAGATTGAGAGCAAGGTAGACCAAGCTAGATTTAGTTCCTTTTGGTTCAACACTATCTCACTATCAAAATGGCCATTATCCTTATTAACATAATTTCTATGTTCTGTGTGACGTATAGGAGGTTTAACATGTCCTCCAAATATGTGAGGAGTTCTCAATAAGAATCAATGTAATGTGAAGAATTCAAACTTTAGGTGGAACCAATTGCAAGCTGAGTTGGATCAGAAGTTGAAGGAATAAACATAGAATTAAAGATGATTGTGCCATGGGAAATATTTCTTAGTTGATGGGATTAAAGGACTGATCTAGGACGATTCAGAACACTCACAGAGGTCCAGGAAGATCCGAAACACTCATAGAGGTCAAGGAGGATCCAAAAATGCTCAAAATTCGAACGTCTCAAATATTCTTGAAAAGGAATTCATTGCGTAGATATTGTTGATAGTTTTCCAATGGTGCAAAAATTGCCTCAAACAAAGTTCGTATGCAAAAGTTATAGCCGGTCAAAGTTTGGTCAAACTAGGGAAAAAATCAAACAGGAGGTGCCATGT
>SNQJ01S0038576.1:63846-75982 GCA_010110895.2 Picea sitchensis
TGTGTGTGTGTGTGCAAATTGATGTATGAGACCCTAATATACAGATAAATGAAAATCAACATATGTGAACCCCTTGTTTGTGAGATAAACGACCCTCTTTGTGCAACAATTTAACTTCTTAGTTTACTGAGGTGTACATACCATGCCCACTTTTGGATTCAAACATGTGACCTTCGAGGCCCCAAAACAAACTAGGTTTAGAGTGGTCTATTTCTAGAACCCACTATTATTGAAATCACTACTTCATCCAAACATTTTACACATTTTTGTTTGAGAATAGAAGAGAAGAGAATAATGGTTATGTTTGGAAGAAGAGAATTACACTTTTTTGTTTGAACTAAAGTAATATAGAGATATCATCTTTTGAAGTAGATCATACTTCATGGTTCTAAGAGGAATGTATTTAAATAGATGGATGTTGAACATTGATCTAGCATTTGATGTGCCTTATGAAATTCTAGTGTAGGTTCACCTCCCTCACTTGCCTCTCCACTATTGAAAGATGAACCTTTGGAAAATATATCAATAATTCTTGGTCCAAATCTATGATGTTTTCCTGCATAAGAATATGTGTGGAGGTAGACCTAAAAAAGAGTTCCTGGAGGTGATTAACCTTTCTGTAGACTATTGGACCCATCTCTAGAAGCTTGAATATGAGAAACTTCTATTCAAATGTAACTCTTTTCATGAATATGGACATTTTCCTAAGGATTGTAAGGTCATTTCCCCTTCCCAATCTAACTATGAAAACTTGAATCAATTGGAACCTACTAAGAAATTCTCCAGTGGTAACAAAATTGTTCCTCCCTTGTCAAAGGGAAAGACCTTTGTCTTTTATTATAAATATTATGTCCTTCCCCCTTTGGATCTTGACGCTCCACCATTGAGTTCTCATCCCTCTATTCATTCCTCTACTCTCCCCTTTATCCCTCCCTCCAAAATGTTTTTCCTAGCCCTTCAACCCCCTCCTTCTTATGAGTTAGTTGTCCCCCCATGATCCCCCTTGAGTGATGCATATTGGATGATTATATAATTTATCATCTATATTGGTAGTTTTTTGGTGGAAAAATCAGAGTAATTGGCTTGCAAGGCCCATCTTAGCGGTAGGTCCCAGTTTGGAGAATTGGGGATTAGAAACTTATAGATCCATTTTGAGGCATAAAATGACACTTTTTTGGGGTCAAAGCATTGCACGCATAGCTCCCAAACTGTTGAATCTATTCTACACACTGAGACCTTTCTAATAGTGTGAAAATCACCTCAATTGAAGATCATATGTGGAAATGCCTCTCACAAGTTGACCTACTTGGTTTACCACCATGGTATCGAGTGGATGCCATGTCTACCTCCATTACTAACACATTTGAGGGATATTCATGTGGGACTTTCAAGAATATTTTATAAGGTCCAAAACCTTATTGCTAATTGAGGGTTAAGGCATGTAAAAATCCTAACCCTAGACATCTATCGGGCTATGTTAAATATTGGGCCGCTAGGAGGAGAAGGGGTTCACTTATTTTAGCACTGTACTTGTTCCATAGATGATAAGATCATATAGGAGTGTGATTTGAGAGCATAACATAGGAGGAATAAAATTCTTCAATATCTATTTAGGCCACAATGTCAAAGACAACTCCATAGTGAGTGTCTCTGTATTTGTATTTGTTTTTCAATACTAAAGAAAGAAGAGAAAAGCACATGCCTCACCTTCTATATGGGTTTTATCCCTTATTGTGTTTCCTAGGATATATATTGTGTTCATTTGTATGGATGGTGTGTTCGTTTTCTTAGTCTTTAATTTTTATATTCGATTTATTTCATTAATTTGAGTAATAAGCTAGAGTTAATAAATCTAAAATATAAGGAAATAAACATGATAATAAAAAGTTTTTTAGAATAATGTAAGATCTATTTTGACAAGCTATTATATTGGAATATCTACATCAGTTTACATATCACATCGCCCCCCCCCCAACTCTTAGCCATATCCTCCAGTTAGTCCTTCCATTCCACTCTTCGTTCCCTCTTCAACCTCCCCTATTGTTTCATGGTGGTATCATGACAAGGAAAAGGAATTGCAATACAAGAAGTGGAAAAAACATAACAAAAATAAGGTTGGAAACAAATAAGGAGAAAAGGGAAGAGTTAACAAATAAACATAAGAACTTGGGTTCTCAACCAATACTTGAGACTAAATTTGGTGGTGGTTTCAAATCTCGATTTATAAATAATGAAGGTGTTATCCTAGAATTGCAGAGTATTGAGCAGTGAAGTAAAACAAGAAGCCGTGAGAAATTTAATTCATACAAAGCCCCTAGATATAATCCTCATCCAAGGAATAAAATTAGAAAAAAAAGGAAATTGATGAAATTGATAGGAAAATGTGAAGAAAAATAAAGGATTATTTGTTATCATGTAGGGGTTTTCAGGTAGCATATATATCTCATGGGACTCATCAATTTTTGAACCTATATAGTACCATTCTACTTTACATTGGGTGTTTGTTCTTCTTCTCTATAAATAATTTGGTAAGAATCTTCATCTTTTTAACATTTTGTTTCGGTTCACTATAGAGAAAATTAGGATTGTAGGGCCTCATTGAGATCCTTTAGAAACAACATCCCTACCTCTAATAGGATACTATCTAAAGATATCAACATGGTCCTGTAATGATCCCACTAATTGTTTTTCAAAATTTCTTCTAGTTTACTGGTGTAAGCATATTATCAAATAGTTCGCATACCCAACATTCTATCCACAAATTGTATGTAATTTATAGTCTCGGTTGTAATGTAAATCAATACCAATAAAAAAACTCAAATAGATTTATTGCATTAATTATTTATGACAATCGCAATATATTTTTAAACCCAACACACAATACAACAATTAACAAATAATGAACCTAATATATAGAGTGTTGTAGGTTGCTTGGAAAGTATAGAGATAAGGTTGCATGTAGATGAAAAAAAATTGTTTCGGCATCCCTTTTTACACCAACAACTCATTCCAGCAATGATAATAACATGTATGAGTGTGGGCAACCTTCTATTCAAGAGATTCAACCCTTGACTAAACTAACTTGGCCCTAACTTTAAAAACTCGACCCTTGCTACAACAACTCAACCAATAACTTGGATTTTGACCATAAAATCTCATATTCGACCCAGAAGTGAAATGGTTGTCCAACAATAGAAAATCTCATCCCAACAACAGCAAACTCAGTTCTCTATCAATGACTCATCCAACAAAAAGAATGGTTCGATCAACAAAGGAGATATGCTACCCAAATTTAAGGAAATGCTCCCAACATTATATAAACTCAACCAATAGTCCAATAAATTGAACCCCTTAACAAACATAGCCACCAAGGTAAGGTAGTCATCCCTCCAACACCAAAAAATGTTGCCACCACTCCCAAATTCTCCCTACTTAAATCAAAATCAAACCAACAAATAATAACCAAGCTACCAAATGAAAAAATACTCAGCCACACTATAGCAAACTGAAGAAATATGAATGATCTCTTCCCTATGACCAAATAGGGTGGATAATCTCACCACCGAAACCAATACTCCAAATTATCTAGGGTTTTCATCCCAAGAGCCAAAGCCAAAAGATCCCTCTAAATTTTGTTTTAGAAAATAACAATATGCATAATGAGAGAAAGTGCCCTCATTTTCCTTTTATCTCTTCATTGACCCTTTTTCAGACCCTTTTACCCTTTTAATAATTTAAAATGACTTTTATAAACTTTAAGTCACTTAAACATCCCTTTTATAACTCTTTTTAATTCCAGAAAGTGATTATTTGGTTTTTTAAGACATTCTGAGATGTTGGAGCCCCTTTCTCATCATCCCAACCTTTAGATTTTTTTGTTCCGGTTCCAACAAACTATTGCATGAAGGTATCCCCAATATTATCTAAATAATACCTTCAATGTATTTAGTCAAAAGTATACTTTCGATAACCAACCCAAAATTATGGAAAAAATCAGAATGCCACATAATCAAGAGCGAGGTATGCAAAAATGATCTTGATGTGAAAGATGATGAATGGACTAGCCAGGGCCCCACTTGTAACTCCTCCAAATTTCCCGAGATCATTTTTATCCTCATTTACTCATATGGTCAAGATGACATAAATTCATAAGGTCACCTATGGCCTTAGGGGAGGGAGAATCAAAATGGGGACATTATGGTACGCCTTCAGATTGCTTGTCCTCAAAAATGCCATCCCACAACGACACTCCATTCAGGCGGACCAAAGCCGAAGGCGTGCTAGGGTCCCAAATCGGCTTAGAAGGTGTGAAGAATCCTCTACTTAATGCATGATCCAACAAGGTGTGAACATAAGAGGTCTTCTAAATATTATTGTTAAGTAGGAAAACTTGATACTACAATAACTCAATCAATTCCTCAAAGAACTACTAGAACCTATCTCATAAAACAAACGACTCTCATCTCTATGGGTTACTGAAATCTGAGTATTAATCCCAAGATCCCCAAGCTAACTGAAAGGAACCATATCTTGACTTGATGTGCCACACCGATCATAGTGTACGTGTTGTCAATTGAGATATATAGAGGCTTCCAAGATGATACATGTAAGGGATGAACCTACTAACATGAATAATAACATGCATAGATATCCAAGTGAAGCCACGAAGAGCCGCGCCATATGGTCTGTCTTGAATGTCTCCGAAAAGTGAAAGTATATTAATCAATGGTAATGGCTTCGAGGTCATGGGCTATAAACATCTCTCATTGGATACTTCTATGTCACTGTTGCTGCATACTTCAAAGAAATCATCGGAAGTGTTTGGTACATTGACTTCGTCAATTGCTATACACTACTTATCTGTAGTGGAACCCACCTCGTGTCTCCGTTAATCTATCGGCATACCGCTCAGAAATGGGAAAGGAATGCATCAACCCTTCGAGATGAGTGTTTCCCAACATGCTTTGTTGACCAATCATACACTCTCCCATATCACCCAACATATCATCCACAAATTACCTCCATTACCGAACCTCTCTTGGACCTGTTTGTAAGTGGTAAATTCACCAGGGTCCCATGTGAGCCTTTATGATGTGGAACACCCTCTACTCATAACACTAATCTACAAGGTGCTAACAAAAGAATCCTCATAATTTGCACTTGATAAGCTAGGCAATCATAAGTTGCACAAACTTAGTCAACTCCTTATAAGACCACTCTCCATCCAATCCTAAGCATATCAAAGAGTAAACTCGGAGAAAGAAAAGCTACCATCTCATCCATGAGTTCTTGAGTTGTCAAAACATTGTAGTCCATGAATGAAACCTTAATATCGGGGAACCATCATTTTGGCGTTACCGGCACGGTCATGATAGTTTGATTTCCATGCCCCATACCACACTCCTCTCCTAAACCTTATTAAGCTGAAAGCACCTCGGTGAAGTCAAAGTCTTCCAACCTGCAGATAGACTAGATATTGGGTATCACGAGGGAAATTTTACCTCATCCTATAGGAAAAAACTCAAAAAATTCTCTCACGATATCCTCATAAAGACACCTGTAATCAGCGACAGGCCTCTCATCATCATCATCATCTCCAAACATTCTATCACCCGATGAATGCCAAAGATTCCCGACTCCGCAATTGAGTCCACCACTCTCAAGACCTACTACAATATCTATGAACCGCTCCAGTAGGAACTTGGATCTCCTCTTCTGCTGATATCATATGGTCCAAATGAAATACCCTTGTCATGGCCACAATGCCACATGTCTCATCAAATAAAGGTGGTGACCTCCCATGTCTTATATATATAATGAGAAGCGTCAAATAACAACAATAGATACCTCTTCCACTGCCTGCAATATTGGAGAGTGACTAGTACATTGGTAAACCACTAGGGCATGACCAAGAAATCATAAAGAAGTCTGGAAGCAGAACTGTGACTATCCCACTCTCTGACCTTCATTTGATGATATCCCAGATGTAGACCAATCATCAAAGGATATGTTTTTCCCTGAGGCTCACCCATCCACTCACGAACCCCAGGTAACCTCAGCTCAAGCATGCTTGAGGGACTCTACTCAGGAGGTCTCCTAGAGCGCCACTGACTCCACTGTGCACTCTCACATGCTAATGAATACCCCTGCACACTGTTGTCAATCACTAAATCATCATGTACCATCGTATCTTGTAGGCACTAATATATCCATCACTCTATTGATGATGCTTGGACCTGCATCCAAAAGTGTGTCCATATATTTCATATACTTTTCCACCCAATCCATGGATGCATATACTCCCTTAAAGGGTAGGTCCACATGGAATGTGCTCAACTATATCCTACATAGCTGGGGCTTGAGCCTTTATTGGTATCTCAAAATATTGGATCATGAGTCACAATCTTGAAACATGAGAATAGTCAAAACCATTTGTGTCATATCTCTCCTCAAGCACCTGTAACTATGAATTCTCCTCGTGTGGGATCTATTGAGCACTCAACTTACCGAAAATCCTTATGAATTTTTCTCCACTTTTGAACCACTTGGTGCGATGCATTGTCGACTCGATTTCATTTCTATGTCATACCTCTCCTCAAGCACCTGTAACTATGAATTCTCCTCGTGTGGGATCTATTGAGCACTCAACACACCCGAAAAATCCTTATGAATTTTTTCTCACTTTTGGGTACCACTTGGTCTGATGCATTGTCTGACTCGATTTCATTTTGAGAAATGTTTTGTCTTTGCTTATTTTCATGACTCTCATCACCTATCCAGTTTTGTTTGAACTTGTGAAACCCCATGACTAAAATAACTTAACACCTAAATTAAGAATCGACAGCCAAACACTGCACCCAACGCACTCAAGTTTGGTGTCGAAAATAATTTAAGTAAGTATAGGAACCACTTATAAAACCATGGTCGTTGAGCCCTGATCTTCATCAACATCGACATAAGGCAGTTTTGGTTTATGTAAGTTTTTTCGCATAAAGGTTCGAGAGATAGCCGATCCCCTTCGACATCGGTAAAATACGAGGAGGACAGATGTTTACGAAGGACAAAAAGAAATTGCCGATAGTCAATGCCTAATGCACTTTATTGGGATTGGGGAAAATCTAGAAGGATTATAACAAACATTTTTGACTATGATAAAGTTATCCCCGATCTCAGATCCTCGATGCGGTTTCGACATCTAGACTTTTTCAAGGGAGCCGATCGCAGAGCGCTTTGGTAGGTTATCGCCTATCATCGATCCTTGACACGTTTTTGGCATTGACAAGCTAAGGTTTGTTTTAGAATGAATATCTTAAGGAAAGTCTCGACTCCGATTAATACGAAAGAATTAAGTCACTAGTCTCGAAATCCACGTGTCTTTACTGGGTAAGAGAGTCGTACGATCTAGTTGTATCCCGAGTCATTTTTGGTTCCCTAGATCCTAGTCATACGTCCAAGTCAGCTTCGCTGCGTCAGCATTGTAAAGTAAAATTGTTAGGCATCGAATATTTTCAAGAGGATATCAATGAAAACGTTCATAGCATAATCTCGACTCCCGATCCTTCGACTGAAAGAGCAACACGATGGGACGTTTTCAACATTAGATATGATTGGATTTGGGCATTTAAGGAGCTAATTAATACCCAATCCCACATTAGTTTCTACCTCGTGCGCCAATCAAAACAACATTTTTGAAATCATCGATAGACCACATCACCACCCGCGCCTCCATCGTCATCCCATGATGAATTTAAGTTCTAAAGATTCAGTGACAGGTTTATTGAAACTACACTCATAACGCGAATTGAATCGTTGATGTTACACGGTAAGATATTTCCCATTTAAAATATCTTGAACTGTTGTGAACAAATTCATTATGCACGTAAGAGAATTCTAGAGCATCTGAAGGAGCAAGACAAGCAAATCGAAGGCTGTATCGACCCCGTGATTATATAAAAAAACAACTTTTAACAAGCTTCAGAGGTATGTATCTGAGTCTGTCAATTCATGGGCTATAATTTATATGTGTTTGTCTGGTTTTCTACATAGTCTCTAAAAATCTACTTAAGTTGTAGAAACAATGCCACCAAGAAATCCAACCACCAGACACTCGCCGAGAGCACCAAAGTTAAAAGAACCAGAGACAGGCGAAGGTTCTTCTCCAGGGACTACGAGGCAAGTGGAGTACATTGCTAGGCCAAAGCATGTCGTCAGGACAACAACAAAGAAAGTTTTGAGTCAACCTCCAGCCTTTGGCGATACAGAGGCAAGCACTGGATCCAATGTGGCACTCCCACAGTGGGGGGGATATCTTCAATAGGATTAACAGAGAAGAATAACCGAAGTATATCCCACACAACGACCCGGACGTAAGGGCCCTCGATGACCAGGTGTTTCCCAACATCTGACTGTCAGATCTACACATGGTGGCCAACATAACCCTCGTTTCCCCCTGCAAAGAGGTTTTGAAGTGGCTCATCGACCACACAGACGGGCATAAATGTTTTATTAACGATGAGAATGGTGGGTGTGTCAGAGTTTTTCTCCTAACAGATGTCCATAAATACTACAAGCTCAGGGACCCAGAGGAGTGGCTCAACACGGACTTCGTGGTGAAGTTATGCAAACTCCATGACACCATCTGATTGATGGCCTCATGGTGGAGGGAAGAAAAGAAATTCAACAATCAGAGAAATGGATGGTACGAAAAAATCAACCTGAGGGAGACATACATCTATTTGATGGCTCTCATTTGCCGGTTATATACAGAGAAAGATTGCTCCAAGTTTTTAGAATCATGGATGCCTTTGGAATACACAGTTGCAATCATTGGGTGCAGCTTCAACTGGGGAGAAATAATCTCTAAGAAACTAAGCACTTGTGTGAAACAAGCTCAGATGCCAAAGGAAGGAGAAGCACCAAATTTTTACATGGCCTCGTACCTGCTCGATGTCATGTGCACTAGGAACATCTTCGCCGGCATGAATCTCAGCTGGCATTTTGCAGAGCTCCCGGTCCACGTCTACTTCAACGTGTAATGGGAAAACAGGTATAAGAAATCTTACTCCCTCATCTGCGATGAATTCATCGCCCAAATTTATTTTATTCTTTTTAAGAAGGAATGCCCAAGGATATCGACGACAACCAAGAAAATGATATCCAAGGTAGGCCATTGGTATTTGGACGAGCATGCCACCTACATTAGGGTGTTCGGGGCCACCGAAGCATCACATCTCCTACCATCTCATGTTCCATACTGGCTCATCGTAGGAGAAATATGTTATTAGACAATCTTGCAGGGCTATAACACCACATTGGTCAAAGACAAGAAGCAGGCCTTCATACCCTACGATTTCCATGTGGGGTTCTATATGGTAAAGGATACTGCTCAAGCCAAACAAGAAGAGATGAGCCAACTTGAATTTAGGTTCTCTACAAGACGATTCTGAAATCATGATCCTAAAGTCCTGGTCCTCCAACATGCGTCCCAGGTTTCATCCTGTTGGCCATATGCTCACGATAAGTTTGAAGATGAAGTCTTCACAGAGAACGCCCAAGATTGGGACGAGGTGGTGCAGAGGATGGACAACCCTAACATGACTAGGTTCAAGGCCATGAGCATGGATGAATAGGTGGAAATAATAGAACAGTCGGCTCAAGAGGCCCTTAGAGCCAGGGAAGAAATCAGAGCGATAGAGGCAACTAAGGTATAGGGAATGGGATTGTTCTTGACACCGGAGGCACAAACAAGGGGTCTGCGCCTGATCACATAATCATAGAGAGTAATTGATCGACTGCAGAATGATCCAGAACTTGTAGAGATGAAAAGGGTTCCTGCCGACAACCTAATTGAAATCCGGGGAGGTCCAAGTGACCCCAACCCGATACAAATTGAAGAGATCACTGGGTTAGATAACCCTAAAGTTTCAACGCCACATACCAGATCATGAGGGGAAATTTTTTCTTAGATCAATATGGCAAGGACATCAGGGAGAACAAGGGCACCAAACCCCTTACACGACTTAATAACTATCTATGATGAGGAGGAGAGTTCAGAGGTTTCCCTGGTGACCCCAATACCGATTACAGAGGAAAAGGAACCCACGAAAGTATCTTCTCCAACTGTCGATGCTCCAAGTCAAATCCTTCCACAGAGCGACCAAGAGGTTGAAAGTGTCTGAGGAACTGAGCTACTTGATACACAAGGGACCCAAGTGGACAACCCGAAGGATGAGCTAGGATCAGGTGAACAGGAAGGAGGAATTCCATAACAAGAAATCGACATCTCGATAGAGGATTATCAAGTAAGTACCGAGCCTACCCCCGATTCATCAATTTTTTCCAGTACTTTACCTCCCGATGAGCAATAACCAGAGGCCGAACTGTCAAGACATATAGAAGAGGTTCAAGAACCCAGTCTTGAACAAGTATACACTGTCGGGAGCTTGGGAAACACACTTACTTGGGGAGAGTAGAAAATCTCTGAACCCGTGGATGATGTCACCGATATACAAGCCATCGACTACGACCGAAAGAGGAAATACATCATGAAGAGAACCACCAAGAAGAGGAGGCTTACTCTGGACAACTCCATCCTCATCATCATAGAGAAGAAATTGATTAGCATGGAGCATGCCAATATGTCCTAGCTTATCGGTGTAGGGATGGCAATCACAAATGCCACCCTGGATAGAGCGATGCAAGATGAAGAGGATTTGGTCGATGTGCTGAAGGAGTTGGAACATCTGCGCCATTTGGAGAAATATTATCAGGACTCCACACAGGCCACATTGTTCTTAAGAAGTGAATTTGAGGATGCCTACAGTAAATTCACAAATGAGCGACACCTTTTCACTACAGGGATAAACGCTTTCCAAGAAAACACCCTTATGGCACTGGCGATGTGAAAGGATATGGAAATATGGTATGAGAAATCACACCAAGCGGTGGAAGGGATTGATTACATCAGCATGTTTCAACAGGGTCGAGGCATCGAAGATCATGACATCCGGGTACTAAGGGATAGTAGTATCGACCACATAAATAAGTTGGTCGAATACTAGGTGAAAATGGCCCAAGAACCTCATCATAAAATCCAAGAGAAATGGGCCGAGTGCGAAAGGAGTTGGACCAAGATCAATGGGGCGATGAGAGACATTGGCCTCCAAGAATTCGACACACCCGATGACTTTGTCGACTTGCATGACATAGTAAAACTACATGCAGAACAAGACTCATCAAAGGTGGCGAACATGGTGCCAGTTCAAGTACAATAGTTTATGGAGCACCTAATCAAGGCTCGAAAAGTGATACAACAGTTAAATGCTAAAGTAGTCAAGTATCGGGCATGAGCAATGGATATAAAGGAGATCATTTCGACCTTGATGGACCAAGACAGATTCTCGTATGCCAACACATGCAAGGAATTTTTTATCAAATGGTCGGAGTATGAGAAGAGTCATCCACTCAAGTGAAACCATTTGATGACTCTTAGAATACTAAGAGATGAAAGTGCCATGTGGGGATGTTTTGTTTTACTTAGCTTGCACTTTTGATAGTTATTTTAGTTAATAATATGTTATAAGTAAGTGGATCGACCTATTATAAAGGGTCAATGGTTTTTGTCAAAGACCCTCATTTTTGGAATTATAAAGAACTATTTCAGAGCTACCTTAATTGAGAAGTCTTTTTTAGGACCTGAGACAAGTTTATGTTTTTTATCAAAAGAGTGTGTGATTGGATCATAAGGAGGAATTACTTCTAAATTTATCTTATGAATGGATGTTGTAATGGGTAAGAGTTTCTGAATCTGTTGATAAGCTATCTGATTCAATATTTTTATAATTCTTTCCTCTAATGATGTAAACAAATCGTTGTGTTAATGTGTGATCGGTGATTAGAGATAAGGAAACTATTTTTCTTGCCATCATTTTATTGCATGTATGTTCCCTTCTGATAAATTGTATCTTAGTCAATAATTGAAATGCCAACAAGTTGATGTATTAGTACTAGGCTTGTCATAGGTGTAAGAATCATTGTCTGCATGCTTGAGCACGAGGTTTATCCCAAGCTCAACCTTCTTCAGTAGTTAAGCAATTTCCCCTTTTTTACCCAGCTGGTTTATACCAACATTTATATT
>SNQJ01S0038576.1:75992-92717 GCA_010110895.2 Picea sitchensis
AATCTTTCTGTACCTATCACCAAGAGAAGCACTCTGAAAGAGACTGCCCATAATGGGTGCATGCCATGAATTTGATGGCCAACCGGTTTCTAGATGAGGTTTCCCTTACCAAACAATCAAGTGACTCAACTATGAATATTATTGATCAGGAAGAAGTTGATCCACCAGAAGAAACAACCATGCTGATATGGGACCCTGACCTACCAATGCCTTCCGAAGACCTATTTAACATTCAAGAACCACCTGCAGAGGTCTTGGTTGTGCAAAAACGAATTAGGGGTCAACCTGTCTCAAACGACCTTACTATTGCCCAAAATTCGGGAGGAAATCCAACGTCCGATCACCCTAAAGGACCTTTTGTATCTCGAAGAAATCCTATAAACATCCATACCCGAGAATCACCCAAGCTAGACTAGAACATAGTAGAAGATTTGAAAAAATTGAAGGAAAATATATCGGTCATGGACATGTGTAGAATCCCTCGACAAAAGGACTTTCTGTTACAAGAATTGAAGTCAGTATAAAATCCTACAACAAGCACTGACAAAGTAGAAAATCCATCCCTCTCAGACCTAAGAAATAAACCAACTATGAATGCTTTCTCTGACGATAAGAAGGGAAAGCATTTTGTCCCATGTTCCTTTTGACATTTTAAGTCTTCAACACAAACCTCCATAATTTTTTGGTTGACTCAGGGGCATCCTCTAATGTTATGCCACTATCTATATGCAAGAAACTAAAAACAACCCCTCTCAAAAGTGATAAACATGTGATACAACTAGACATAACCCAGGTGAAAGTTATGGGAGAACTCAAGGATGTCATGATCAGGATGGCGACACGCCCGAAATTTGTTAAACTAATTGACATCATTGTAGTAGATATCCCATAAGCTTATGGATTGCTACTTAGTCGAGATTGGTCCGAGAAGTTAAAAATATACTTTAGTACAGACTGGGCTCACCTTTGGTTTCCATTAAAGGGACACTCGAATATGATCAGGATTGACAGGGAAAAATATATGAAACATACAATCATTGACCTATAAACCCTCAATGAACCTTCTTCGAAAGATTTCCTTGTGCTAGGAAATTATTCCCGTGACTCCGATTTTAGGAATTTCTCCCCCCTCTCATTTGATGTTCCTCTTACTCAAAACTCCAAAATAATTTTTCAAGAAATTTTTCCAACGATGGCGAAGGAAACCCTCTTCTGTCAGGAACAAGTGTTAGAAACTACGAAACATATAGGAGGAAAGGAGGAAAGTGGTAGAAAAAAGGAAATTGATGGTTTTTTCTCACAAATTTGGACCTTATACTTTGATGGATCTAAATTGCAAGAAGGGTCAGGGGCAGAGTGAATCCTCATTGATCCAAAAGGTAAACTAAATTTCATGTCCCGTAGACTAGAATTTGAATGCACAAACAACATTGCCAAGTATGAATCTCTAGTACAAGGGATAAATAAATACATAAACTTAAATGTTAAATAATTGAAGGTTTTCATAGATTTTGAAATCATCGTTAGAAAATTAAGGAACACTATACATTGCAACTCTCCCCACCTGAACAATTATCAACAGGAAGTGCATAGACTAATAAAACATTTTGAAGCCTTCAACATTACAAAGATCCCTAGAACAAAGAACACTCTTCCTAATTCTTTGGCCACTGTTGCCTCAAGGTTATCCGCTCTATGATGCAGGATCATCGCCAGCACATCAAGCGAGCCAGCGCGGAGCGGAAGACAACTGGACAAACCAGCACAAATTTTGAAAATGCTTTGGGACTGTTGCGCAAATATTAAAAGAGTCATTATGAAGAAGCTCCTTTATGTATTGTAATGGACCTTGAGCCTTTAATCTCTCATTCTTTAGGTAGATAGTCGACATTTAATAGATTTAATGTAGTTAGATAGGAATTTAATTCTAGATTTGATAGCCTAGAGTCCAAAGAGGGAAAACGGATATAGACACCCTCATTGTATTATTGTAACATTAGCATTGGCATTTAGGAAGAGAGAAGAGCATGCAGAGAATAGTGTATGAAGAACACCCATGTACAGACATTTGAATTAATAGAAGAAAGATTTGATTCAAATTCATGGTTGGTGTTGTTTCTCTGTGTATTGATGTTATGCTCATGAATGTTTGCTTCCTGTTATACATTTGCTTTTATATGCTGTGTATGTGATTTCATGGTTGAATTGAAGTCTGAAGGGAACAAGGAATTAGTTTCAATTGTTTCTCTAATTTGAGCCAGAGAATTCCTGCAAGGAGTGCAGTTGAATCGTCCGCAAGGAGTGCGTCGACGGAAGGGTTCAATTAGAGATAACTTTTATTCTCAGTTCTTCGAATTGCAGTTGGGCACAGGAGCCGTGCAAGGCATGCGCAGGCTAGACAAAGTCTCAGAGTTGTGATTCTGAGTAAAGCATTGGAAGACTGCTGCTGTAGGTGTGCGCAAAGTCAAGTGCCTTCAACACTTAAGTGTTGTTGAAGATTTGCCGCAAGGAGTGCGTGCAAAGTTTCTTTCTGAAGACTGAATTCATGGAAAAGATCAGGAGGAATAGGCCTTTAAATTCACTAAGGGATAAGTGCAGGAAAGCTGTTGTGGAAAATCTGGGAGAAGCGACGCAGGTTGGCGAGTAGGCGGACAAGTCTCGTGAGGAGACATTTAGTCATCCCGTGGATTTACAAAAGGAAGAGTGGACGGTCGAAATCCTTTGGGGAGGTTTCACGAAGTTCCGTGGACCGTTGGATCTCACGGAGGTGCAGGGAGGTTACAGTGTGACTGTGGAAGAGGTTCGAAGCTCAGGAGGGGCAGAGCCGTCGATCCATACCATAGGAGCCGTCAGATGTACACGTGGTATCGTGTATCGGGGATTCGCGAGTCAAAGCCCCTAGTTGTCGTAGCGAGAATTGCGATATCGCGAGACGCGATATCCCGACAGGGACTTAGCAGCGTGGGACCATGGGAGTAAGTGGAAGATAGGTGGCGTAAGTCATCGGGGTTTCGTGACGAGAAGTGCAATCCATCGACATCCGGATTCGCGATCCCGTGAAGTCCGATATCTCGATAGAAGTGACGGGGAGTCGCAGAAACAGCTCACGCGTGGGTCGGAGTTTCGTCATATCGTGAGTCGAGAGTCGGTAAAGTGAAGTGTTTGATATCGCGAGTTGTGAAACCACGATAAAGACAAAAGTCCCAATAAGGTGAGAGGAAGTCAGCGTTGACTAAAGCCATCGGGTCTCGGAGATTTGAGAGTCCAGTGATCAACAGAGAACTTGCGAAGCCGCGAGTTCTGATCCTCCGGTAAGTCAAGGAAGGGGGATCGCGCAGGAGAAGAGAATATGTGGGTGTATATTTCTCGATAGGGAAATAGAAGAACCTTGGAGTTCTTCGGCCCGAGGAGAAAGAAGATCATGTTGAAGAAGATGTGTCAGTAAGGGCGCGACTGCACCACTCTAGAATACTATGAAGCCTCCCGATTCATTGTGGAGTTACTCTACAAACCGTCAGTGCCCAACAATATTTCCAATTGGAAGGTCTTTGAAGGAGATGAACAGATTATAAACGTTTCAAACAATCAGGATAATTTTAAATATCAATCTATTGATAATGAAGTATTTCAGGAGCAATTAGTTGATCCTGACCCTCATGTACAGAAACCTAAAATAGATCGATCGATTGGCAAACCAAGGTCTCACATGATACCGAAGGGAGTATCCAATTTAGAAAACCTTTTTGACTTAAGGGAAAGATTCAAAGGGTTAACGAATTCAAAAACGCGGAGTTCTTGTCCCATGTACGAGACTATAAATCTAGGAACCCAGACCAAGAATATAAATCTTGAAAAGACAGTATCTAAAGAAGAAAAGAAGGCTTATCTCAAACTTTTCAGACAATATCAAGATGTTTTTTCATGGTCCTATCGAGATCTGAAAACTTATGACACTCGTATTATTCAACACACAATCCCGTTAAATCCTAGAGTGAAACCCTTCCAATAGAAGCTTTGTAAGTACCACCCATCCCTAGAGCCTCTCATATGTCAGGAGTTAAAGAAATTACTAGATGCTAAGATTATCTTCTAGGTTATACATTCTGCATGGGTAGCAAATTTGGTTCCAGTGAGGAAAAAGTCTGGGGAGATCCGCCTATGTGTATATTTCAGAAACGTCAATAGAGCTTCATAAAAGGAAAACTACACAGTCCCTCTGATGGAGAAACTCTTACAGACCATGTCTGGTTTTGAGATTTTCTCCCTGCTAGACGGTTTTTTAGGTTACAACCAAGTTCTAGTTTTAGAGGAAGGTCATTTGAAAACTACCTTTTGAACCAAGTGGGGAATATTTGCTTATAAACACATGTCGTTTGGGTTAATCAATGCAGAGGAAGCCTTCCAAAGGGCCATGGATGTAGAATTTCAGGGACTAATCAACAAATGTGTAGTAGTTTATTTGGACAACGTGACTGTGTATTCAAAGAAAAAAGAAGATCACATCCAACACTTAACCCATATTTTTGAAAGGTGTAGGAAATACAACGTATCCTTAAACCCTAAGAAAGCTATCTTTGGTGTCGAGAAAGGTAAACTACTAGGTCATATTATATCTCAAGCAGGAATTCACATAGACCCAGAATGAATTAGGGCTATAGCTCAACTTCCATTACCCCACAACAAAAAGGCTATGCAATCCTTCTTTGGGAAAATCAATTTTGTGAGGAATTTCAACTCCAATTTCGCTGAAACTATCAAACCCTTGAAAAACATGATCCAAAAAGATGATGAATTTAAGTGGGATGATGAACTAAAAATTTCTTTCAGCAATATTAAGGCTACAATATCTCAAGCTATAGTGTTTCGAAGCCTCGACTTTAGCCAATATTTCTTCCTCTATAATTTTCCTCCGACCAATCGTTAGCTGCAGTATTGACTTAGAAGGATGATGACAATAATGAGGCCTCAGTCTCATTTATGAGCACTGATCTCCAAGGGGTCAAACTAAATTACTCTGCTATAGAGAAGCAGGCTTATGCAATATACAAGGCAGTGAAACACTTCAGATCTTACATCTTAAAGAACCATACCAAAGTCATTGTGCCTCACCCTCTAGTCCGATCCCTATTCACACAACAGGAGATGGGGGAAAGAAGAGGAAACTAGATGGCAATAGTCTAATAATTTGATCAAGATATAAAATTTTCTAAACTGGTTAAGGGACAAGGATTATGTAAACTGGTCGCTGAAGCCCAGGACCAAGTAAATGAATACCCCGGGTGGGAGAATGAATTAGCATTATGGTGTGGTGAAGCTTCATACATCTCGCCAGGGTAGGAGTCTTGGTATGAGAAACTAACTTATCTTCTGCATCATGGGACTTGCCCAGAAAACCTAAACCCTAGGGAAAGGAGAGCTCTCAGGTTAAAATCAACACAATATCGTCTCATAAATTCGGTTCTCTTCCGTGTTAATTATGATGGGGTAATTTTAAGATGTATCGAACGCAAAGATGCAGAAAAGGTTCTAAAGGAGCTCCATGATGGTCCTGTAGGTGGACATTTTGCAGGAAACACCACCGCTCATAAAATACTGAGAGCTAGCTATTATTGGCCTACTCTATTTAGGGATGCTCACACATATGCTAGAAACTGTAAAACTTGTCAAATAAGTGCGGGGAGGGAAAATAGAGCAGTTGTCCCACTCCAACCTGTGGTTGTCTCTAGGCCATTCGAGCAGTGAGGATTAGATATCATCGGAGAAATTACACCGAGTTCTTCAAAACAACATAGATACATATTGATTGCCACAAACTGTTTCATGAAATGGACAGAGGCCATCGCTCTGACTCATGTAAATGAAAAGGTGGTGATCCAATTCATAGAACAACAACTGATTACGAGGTTCGATATGCCTTTTGTCCTTGTTTTTGATAATTTTTCTTACTTCTCTTCCACCCTATTAACAAATTTTTCTTTATACAAAGGAATCATAATCAGATACTCTGCAAAATACTACCCACAAGGGAACAGAGTGGCAGAATCAACCAATAAGAACCTAATGAGGATATTAAAGAAAAAAATTGCAGACAACCAGAGGAATTGGCACAATTCACTACATAATTCCTTATGGGCTGATAGAGTAACACAAAATGAAGCTATAGGGAATCCTCACACTTTATGGTATACATACATGAAGCCATTCTCCTGAACATGCTATATCTTTCATCTCTTTAGCTTTCTCGGGATTCTAGAGGACAATCCTCGTTAGTCATACAATAAAGGATTGATACCCTCCTCACGCTGATAGAAGAAAGGGAGAAAGAAAAATCAAAGTTCATAGCTCATCAACAGATAGTTAAAAGGTGGTTTGATAAGCATAAGGCCAAAGAGAAGAATTTTGAAGTAGGAGACTTAGTCCTAAAATGGGATAGAGAAAATGAGTTGAAGGGAAAACATTCAAAGTTTCAAAATATATGGCTCAGACCTTTTCAGGTAGTCGATAAAATTGGGGTAGGCATGTATCAGTTGAAAAACCTAAGGGGGGAACCTGACGCCCTCCTGGTGAATGGAAAAGCCCTAAAACTATATTTCTGTTAAAAAAAATAAAAAAAATGTATGTGTATTTCCACGATATTTTGTTTTGGGTAAGCTGATTGCAGAGTTCTTCATTTCTTTTTTGCTTGTTATTGTACTTTCTGCGCTTTTGAAGTTTGTTTTTAGAAAGGAATTGGTTGACCTTAGTTCATGCGATATGGTGAACTCCATCCCTGACTCATGCTTACATATAACACAATAAGCGCTGGAAGAATTGCGGTGGTTTGAAGGAGTTCTGTATCTAACTTGTGCAAATAAACAACCTTGGAAAAGTGATGAAGTGTCTGCATGGTGGTCTGGTAAAAACTGAAGGGAAATATGGAAATCTAGAGAGGACTGCATGTACCTCAAGACAGAGCTAGAAAAAATTCACCTTAACCATCTCATTTTGCAAATAACAGACGTCCTCATCTCCCACTCGCTCAAGGATTTCTGCCAAAATAAAATCAATTATATCAAATGAGTGAAAAGTAGGAGAGTGTATGCAGATAACTCCGCCGGGGCTATGGATTCTCACTGGCAGCGGAGCAAGGTCTGTGACATTGGGGTGACTCCGTTGGGGCTATTGACACTTGCTGGTAGCGGTGCAACATCGTAGCAAGTGAATGATGACAACTAAAAGGCTCGGTGCCATTGAATGATTTACTTGACTCTTGGTAAAAATGGCGTGAGTTAGGGTTACAGGAAATGAAGGTGGAATAAAGGTTGAAACCCCACAGGTAGGCCCGAATGCACCAACCAGGGAATTTCAAATGCAAGGATAAAATAGGCTCTGATAAAAAACCAGCTAATTTATTAACCATCTTTTTCATTAGTTGAGCACGAGGTAGGAACATAGATTCTTATTTTTCCCAGTTAGTTGCCATTTTTTGAACACTCAACACACCCTAAAATGCCTTATCATTTTTTGCTCACTTTTGGGTACCACTTGGTCTTATGCAGTGTCTGACTCGATTTCATTTTGGGAAATGTTTTTTCTTTCTTTATTTTCATGACTCTCATCACCTATCCAGTTTTGTTTGAACTTGTGAAACCCCATGACTAAAATACCTTAACACCTAAATTAAGAATCAACAACCAAACACTACACCCAACGCACTCAGGTTCGACGTTGAAAATAATTTAAGTAAGTATAGGAACCACTCAGAAAACCACAGTCACTGAGCGTCGATATTCATCGTCATCGACAGAAGGCAGTTTTGGTTTACGTAAGTTTTTTCGCATAAAGGTTCTAGAGATAGACGATCCCCTTCGGCATCGGTAAAATACAAGGAGGACAAATGTTAACGAAGGACGAAAAGAAATCACCAATAGCCGATGCCCGACACACTTTATAGGGATTGGGGAAAATCCAAAAGGATCATAACAAACATTTTTGACTACGATAAATTTATCCCCAATCGCCGATCCTCGATGCGGTTTCGACATTGGGACTTTTTCGAGGGAGTCGATCTGAGAGCGCTTTGGTAGGTTATTGTTGATCGTTGATCCTTGATACTCTTTCAGCATTGGCAAGCCAAGGTTTGTTTTAGAATGAATAGATTAAGGAAAGTCCTGACTCCGATTAGTATGAATGAATTAATTCACTAGTCTCGAATGCCACTTGTCTTTACCAGGTAAGAGAGTCATATGATCTAGTTGTATCCCGAGTCATTTTTGGTTCCCTATGTCCTAGTCATACCTCTGAGTCATCTTTGTCACGTCAACACTGTACTGTAAGATCGTTTGGCATCAGATATTTGTAGAAGTATATCAATGAAAACGTTCATAGCATAATCTCGACCACTGATCCATCCACTCAAAGAGCGACATGATGTGACGTTTTCAACATTAGATACGATCAAATTTTGGGAATTTAAGGAGCTAATTATAACTCGATCTTGCATTAGTTTCTACCTCGTGTGCCAATCAAAAATAAAATTTTGAAATCACCAATAGAACACATTCCCACCTGTGCCTTCACCGTCAACCCACGATGAATTTAAGTCCTAAAGATTCAGCGACATGTTTATTGAAAATTCACTCATAACCCGAATTGAATGGCTGATGTGACATGGTAATATATTTCATGTTTAAAATCTCTTGAACCGTTGTGAAAAAATTCATTCTGCATGTAAGATAATTCCAGAGCATCCGAAGGAGAAAGATGAGCAACTCAAAGGCTATATCGACCCCATGATTACCAAAAAAACTAGGTTTTAACAAGCTTCAAAGGTAAGTATCCGAGTCTCTCAATTCGCTGGCTATAATTTATATGTGTTTGTCCAGTTTTTTACACAATCTCTAAAACTTTGCTTAATTTGCAGGAACAATGCTGCCAAGAAAGCCAACCACCAGACGCTCGCTGAGAGCACCAAAGTTAAAATAACTAGACATAGGCAAAGGTTCTTCTCTAGGGACCAAGAGGCAATTGGAGTACGTCCCTAGGTCGGAGCCTGTCATCAAGACAACAACAAAGAAATTTTTCATCCAACCTCAATACTTTGGCGACATAGAGGCAAGCACCAGATCCAAGGTGGTGCTCCCATAGTGGGGGGATATCTACAACAGGATTAGCAGACCTGGACGTAAGGGCGCTCGATCACTAGGTGTTTCCCAACATCCAATGGTCATATATACACATGGTGGCAAGAAGAACCCCCGTTTTCCCTTGCATAGAGGTCCTGAAGTGGCTGATCGACCACACGGATAGGAAAAAATGTTTGATTAATCATGAGAATCGCGGGTGCATCGACATTTTTCTCCCAAAAGAGGTCTAGAAATACTACAAGATCAGGGACTCGAAGGAGCGACTCAACACAAACTTCGTGGTGAAGTTCTACGAACTCCATGACACTAACCAATTGGTGTCCTCATGGTGGAGGGAAGACAAGAAATTCACCAATCAGAGAAATGGATGGTACATAATAATCAACCTAAGGGAGCCATACATCTATTTGATGGATCTCATCAGTTGGTTATACAAAGAGAAATATTTCTCCATTTTTTCGGAAGAATGGATGCCTTTGGCATACACAGTTGCAATCGTCGAGTGTAGCTTCAACTGGGGAGAAATAATCTCCAAGAAACTAAGCACCTATGTGCAACAGGCTCAGATGCCGAAGGAATGAGAAGCACCCAATTTTTAGATGGCATCGTACCTGCTCAATGTCATGTGTGCTAGGAACATCTTCGCTGACATGAATCTGAGTTGGCATGTTGCAAAGCTCTTGGTCCACATCTACTTCAGAGTGCTATGGGAAAATAGGTATAAGAAATATTACTCCCTCATCTACGATGAATTCATCACCCAAATTTATTTTATTCTTTTTAAGAAGGATTACCCAAGGCTATCAGCGACAACCAAGAAAATTATATCCAAGGTAGGCCATTGGTATTTGGACAAGCACGCCATGTACATCATGGTGTTCGGGGCCACCAGAGCACCACATCTCCTACCAAATCATGTCTCAGATTGACTCATCATAGGAGAAATATGGTATCAGACCATCTTGTAGGTCTATAATGCCACATTGGTCAAATACAAGAAGCGAGCCTTCATACCCTATGGTTTCCATGTGGGGTTCTATCTGGTAAAGGATACTACTCAAGCCAAACAAGAAGGGCTGAGCCAAATTGAATTTAGGTTCCCTATAGGCTGGTTACGAAAGCATGATCCTAAAGGCTTGGTCCTTCAACATGCATCACAGGTTTCATCCTACTGGCCATATTCTCACGATAAGTTTGAAGATGAAGTCTTCACATAGAACGCCCAAGACTAGGACGAGGTGGTGCAGAGGATCGCCAAACCTAACATGACCAGGTTCAAGGCATTGAGCATGGATGAAAAGGTGGGAACAATAGAACAATTGGATCAAGTGGCCCTCAGAGCCAGGGAAGAAATTGGAGTGATAGAGGCAACCAAGGTATAGGCAAGGGGATTTTTCTTGACACCAGAGGCAAGGAAACAGGGTCCGCGCCTAATGGAAGAAGCACATAGAGTAATTGATCGATTGCAGAACAATCCATACCTTGTAGATATGACAAGGGTTCCTATCGAAAACCCAATCAAAATATGGGGAGGTCCAAGTGACCCTGAGCCGATACAAATTGAAGAGATTACTGAGTTAGATAACCCTGAAGTTTCAACGCCACATGTCGGATCACTAGGGGACATTTCAGCTCAACCCGAGATAGCGAGGACATTAGGGAGAGAAAGTGAACCAAACCCCTTACATGAATTAATAACTATCTATGATGATGAGGAGAGTTCTGAGGTTTCCCTGGTGACCCCAGTACCGATTACAGTGGAAAATGAACCCAAGAAGGTATCTTCCCCATCTCCCGATGCTCCAAGTCAAATCCTTCCATAGAGCGACCATGAGTTCGAAAGTGTCTTAGGCATTGAGCTACTCAATACACCAGGGACCCAAGTGGATAGCCCGAAGGATGAGCTAGGATCAGGGGAATAGGAAGGAGGATTTCCACAGCAGGAAATCGACATCTTGATAGATGATTATCAAGTAAGTACTGAGCCTGCTCCTGATTCATCAATGTTTTCCAGTACTTTACCTCATGATGAGAAACAACTAGAGGCAGAATTATCGAGACATACATAAGAGGTTCAAGAACCCAGTCTTGAACAAGTATACACCATCGGGAGCCTGGGAAACTGGCTTACTTGGGGAGAGAAACAAATCCCTGAACCCGTTGATGAGGTCGTCGATATACAATACATCACCTACAACTGAAAGAGTAAATCCATCATGAAGAGAATCACCAAGAAGAGGAGGCTTACTTTGGACAACTCCATCCTCATCACCATAGAGGATAAATTGATTAGCACGGAGCATGCCAAGACGTCCGAGCTTATCGGCGCAGGGATGGAAATAACAGATGCCACCCTGGATAGAGCGAGGAAATATGAAGAGGAAATATTATCAGGACTCCACACAGGCCATGGTGTTCTTGAGAAGCAAATTCCAGGATGCCTACAATAAATTCATGAATGAGCGACACTTTTTCACTGCAGGGATAGCCGATATCCAAGAAGACACCCTTATGGCACTGGTGACGTGAAAGGATATGGAAATATGGTATGAGAAATCACACCAAGCGGTGAAAATGATCGATTACATCAACGCGGCTCAATAGGGTCGAGACGCCAAAGAACACGAAATTCAGGTACTAAGGGATAGCAACATCGACTGCATAAATAAGTCGGTCGAATATTGGGTGAAAATGGCCCAAGAAACTCATCATGAAATCCAAGAGAAATGGGTCAAGTGCGAAAGGAGCTGGACCAATATCAATATGGCGATGAGAGACATCAACCTCCTATAATTCAACACACCCGAGGACTTTATCGACTTGCATGCCATAGTTAAACTACATGCCGAACAAGACTCATCGTGGGGTGCAGAGATAGAAAAGGTGGCGAACATGGTGCCAATTCAAGTACAACAGTTCATGGAGCACACAATCAAGGCTCAGACAGTGATACAACAGTTAAGTGCTAAAGTAGTCAAGTATCGGGCATGAGCAATGGAGATAAAGGATATCCTTTCGACCCCGATGGACCAATAAAGATTCCCGTATGCCAACACATGCGAGGAACGTTTTTTCAAATGGTTGGAGTATGAGAAGAGTCATCCACTCAAGTGAAACCATTTGATGACTCTTAGAAGACTGAGAGATGAAAGCGCCATGTGGCAATGTTTTGTTTTACTTAGCTTGCAGTTTTGATAGTTATTTTTAGTTAATAATATGTTATAAATAAGAGGATCGACCTATTAGAAAGCGTCGATGGTTTTTGGAAAAGACCCTCATTTTTGGAATTGTAAATAACTATTTCAGAGCTACCTTAATTGAGAAGTCTTGTTTAGCACATGAGACAAGTTTCTATTTTTCATCAAAAGCGTGTGTGATTGGATCGTAAGGAGTAATTACTTCCAACTTTATCTCATGAATGGATGCTGTAATGAGTAAGAGTTTCTAAATATGTTGATAAGTTATCTGATTCAATATTTTTATAATTCTTGCCTCTAATGATGTAAACAAATCATTGTGTTAATGTGTGATCTGTGATTAGAGATAAGGAAACTATTTTTCTTGCCATCATTTTATTGCAAGTATGTTCCCTTCTGATAAATTATATCTCAGTCAATAATTGAAATGCCAACAAGTTGATGTACTATTACTAGGCTTGTTATAGGTGTAAGAATCATTGTTTGCATGCTTGAGCATGAGGGTTGTCCCAAGATCAGCCTTATTCAGTAGTTAAGCAATTTCCCCTTTGTTACCCAGCTGGTGTATATACCAACATTTATCTTGTATCGGTCCCACCTATAAGATAAAATATAAAAAAGAGAACGTTCAAACTGAAGGAGGAGCTTTCACAAGAAGACATCCTGTCAATCACTACGCAAAGCCCATTGATTAATTGTCTAGATCGCAAGATCCAGAGAACCATTCCACCATTAAATGTTGTAGATTCTAATTGGGCCTCGGTGGTGGTTTTGGTTCCTAATGTTGAGTTAAATGTATTTATGACCCCTCAATAGGATCATCACAAGAGGCTCCTCCCTAAAATCATGGGGGCACTTACGCCTTCATGTGTCACGGCTGTCAAAGATGATGGATTCTCTATTGTAAGTGATGAGGAGTGTGCCATACTCAACTGGTAACAAATATCCTCAACCTCCCTTTCCTTGTCTTCAATGAAATTGAGAGAAAGTTCCCTATCCATGAACATATGAAAGTAATCTGATTTCATCTTATCTAGTGCTTCTTTGATTATGTGAAATTGTGCACTAGTGAATTCACTTGAAACTCCTTTTTGTCTCTCTTCCATATGGATTTTCCACCTAATACCTTCAATGAACTTATGAGCGCCATCTGCCCTTGTCAACACTTGTACAATTTGGTCCTCTGTGACCAATAATTGATTCTTCAAATCATGCAATGATAAGGGTCTTTGTTCAATTTCATCAACATGGTGTGGGTTTTCAAACAATGTATTTTATGGTTTTCTTTCAACTCTAAAATCTTCCTCTCCCTTGTCATCCTCCACGCATGACTCCTAAGAAGATGGATCCATATCCCATAATTTTTTTCAAATACCCAACATTCGTCATATTTAGGTACAAGCATGTCAACATTGTCATAAGTATCATAGATATGATAAGGTGCCGAATCCTCATCATACTTAGGTGCTAACACACCCTCATCAAAACCAATTGGCTCACTAGATGATACCATGCAATCTCCAAAAGGTGGGATAACATCATGATCAAGCATTGCTTCATTAAATAAACTCTTCTCTCCACCAAGCCTATCAAAGATGGTCTATAAGTTAACATCAAAGATACTTGTGTCCCCCATACCATCCACAAGATTTTCTTCTTCTTCATCCCAAATCACAATGACATTCTGTTGGGATAAAATTGTATCAGTGTTATCTTATTCCTTTTCTTCCCAAATCTCCATTGTGGCATCAATTTATAATGCCTCATGAGTTCCCATGTGTTCATTTGCAGGAGAATAAAAATATGAAGAGTCAACATTTTCCTCATTTTTAAAAGCATCATCATCTTCATAAACTAGTACCTTTTTCCTTGGCACCTTCACCTTCTTTTCCACTAATACTTGGGGTTCATACCAATCAGTATGTTTGATGGTGAAAAAATCCTTGAATGACATGGTTGCATGAAATGCCTCACTAAGCACCATATACTCCCTCAAAAAATTTGCAAACTCCCCATCCTTTCTTTTCAGTCCTGTTTTCTACCCTTTTGAGCCAATAGCTCCATTGTTCCCTGCATTATTTTGATGTCTTACCATAGCCCGCATAAACTATTGTCACCCATATGCAAGAATATTATGAATATTCCTTAGGTTGTCTTTTACTTATGTAAGTGATATATTCCCTATCTCCTTGCCTCATGAAACCAAAAACCCCCTCAGGATGGCAAGATTGAGGCTCTGCTACCACTATAATGATCTCACTAATTTTTTTTGGAATTTCTTCTAGTTTACTGGTATAAGCATATTATCAAACAATTTTCATACCCAACATTCTATCCACAAATTGTATGTAATTTCTAGTCTCAACTATAATGTAAATGAAATACCAATCATAAAACTCAAATATATTTATTGCATTAATTATTTGTGACAACTGCAATACATTTTTAAACCCAACACATAGTACAACAATTAACAAATAATGAACATGATATATAGAGTGTTGTAGGTTGCTAGGCAAATACATATATAAGGCTACCTCTAGATGACAACAACTTGTCTCAACACCCTTTAACTCATTCTAACAATGATAAAAACATATATGATTGTGAGAGACCACCTCTTCAAGAGATTTGACACTTCAATCAACCAACTCGGCCTTGAATTCAACAACTAAACCTTTTCTACAACAACTCAACTAGTAACTTGGATTTTGACCACAAAATATCATATTCAACCCACAAGTGAAATGGTTGTCCAACAATGGAAAAACTCAGCCCAAAAAGAGTGAACTCAATCCTCTATCAATGACTTATCCAACAAAAAGAATGGTTCGATCAACAAAGGAGATATGTTTCCTAGATTTAAGGAAATGCGCCTAACATTATACAAACTCAGCCAACAATCCAATAACTCGCCCCCCTTAACAAACTCTCCCACCAAGGTAAGGTTTTCATCCCTCCAACACCAAAAATGCTTCCACCACTCCCAAATTCGCCCTACTTAAATCAAAATCAACCCAACAAATAATAACCAATCTACCAAATGACGAAATACTCTGCCACACTGAAGAAATCTTAATGACCTATTCCCTATGACCATCTAGGGCACATAGTCTCACCATCGAAACCAAATTTCTAAATTCTCTAGGGTTTTCATCCCAAGAGCCAAATCCATAAGATTTCTCTCAATTTGTTTTAGAAAATAACAATATGCATAATGAGAGAAAGCACCCTCATTTTCCTTTTATCTTCTCGTTCACCCTTTTTCAGACCATTTTACCCTTTTAATAAAGTAAAGTGACTTTTATAAACTTTAAGTCACTTAAACACCCCTTTTTATAGATCTTTTTAATGTCGAAAAGTGATCAATTGGTTTTTTTAAGACATTCCTGGATGTCAGAGTCCATTTCTCATCATCCCAACATTTAGATCTTTTTGTCCCGGTTCCAACGAGCTATTGTAGAAAGTTATCCCCCTCAGATAATATGATCAAAATAATACCTTCAATGTATTTAATTAAATTATGCTCAACAATAAACCAAAATTAAGGAAATCATCAAAATTCCATGGAATCAAGAGTGAACTATGTGGAAATGATCTTGATGATGAAATATGGTAAATAAACTAGCCTGGGCCTCATATAACTCCTCCAAATTTCTCGAGCTCACTATTATCCTCATTTTACTCCTCTGGTTAGGATGACATAAACTCATACAATTGCCTCTGACTGCAAGGTAGGGGAATCCAAAAAAGGGGACATTACAGTCCTCCCCTCCAGCAAGTGAACTCAAACCACAAAGAAGCAACTCTTCCTGACACCAAGAAATGCGTCCAACTACCAAATAAAATGCCCAGGTTAGAGAGACTCTCCCCCACAGAGATTAGCTCGGCCTCCACACTTATAAATTACACCCAACAGACCCAAATCGCTTTTCCTCAACCCAAAATCGACCTCCTTAAGAGGGATTTGACCCACACATGAAAAAATTTTGTTGCCAACAAAATAACTTAGCTGCAATGAAAAGAAATCGACCACTGACAAGAAATCTCAACTACACGAAGATGAACTTCATCACTATTGAGCACAATGAAGAAACCTGGATGATATCCTCCCTTCGACCAGCTAGGGTGGATGGTCTCACCACCAAAACCAAGGTTCTAAATTCTTTAGGGTTTTCATCCCAAGAGCCAAATCCATAAGAGCTCTCTCAATTTTGTTTTAGAAAAAAAGAATATGCATAATGAGAGAGAGTACCCTTATTTTCCTTTTATCTTCTCGTTGACCATTTTTTAGACCCTTTTACCCTTTTAATAAAGTAAAGTGACTTTTATAAACTTTAATTCACTTAAAACACCCCTTTTTAATTCCGAAAAGTGATTAATTGGTTTGTAAGACATAATCA
>SNQJ01S0038577.1:9323-53219 GCA_010110895.2 Picea sitchensis
TGATTCAGGGACCCCAATGGAGATGAAGGATGTACTATATGTACCAGGTTTGACAAAGAACTTACTTTCTATCTCAGCTTTATAGAAGAAATGCTTCAGAGTTGTCTTCATAGATGGAGAAGTTCTTATGTGGCCCAAAGTAAAAACCATGGAAGAAACAATTGTTATTGGAAAAGAAGAAGGTGTCTTGTATAAGCTAAAGGGTCACTCAGAAGCTGCCTTGACCCACTCCATTGAGAATCCATGTGAACTTTGGCATAGAATATTAGCCCACATCAACTACAAGGCATTACCATATGTAAGCAAGGCAATCACAGGTCTACCAGAATTCAAGGTTGACCATGAAGGTGTGTGCAATGGATGTCAATGCCATCAACCTCCATCAATGGGTATGTATACTATGTGTCTTTTATTGATGACTGTTCTCGCAAAAATTGGGTTTACTTTTTGAAATCAAAAGATGAAGTGTTCAGTAAATTCAAGGAATTCAAAGCCTTGATAGAGAATCTTTTTGAAAGAAAGATCAAGATACCCAGGTCAGATAATGGGGGAGAATACACCTCAAAAGAGTTTGCAAAATTTTGCAAAGATGCCAGGATCAAGAGGGAGCTCACCACTCCCTACAATCCTCAACAAAATGGTGTAGCAAAAAGAAAGAACAAAATTATAATGGAAGCAGTAAAGACTATGATCCATGATCAAGATCTTCTAATGCACTTATGGACAGAAGCAACAAAAGTAGAAGTATATGTACAAAACAGATTGTCCCATGGTGCACTTGGGTTCAAAACCCCTGAAGAGATGTTCTCTGGAAAGAAGCCAGAAGTAAGCCATCTCAAAATATTTGGTTGCCTAGTATTTGTACACATTCGGAAAGAAAGGAGAACTAAGCTGGACCCTTTAGGAAAGAAGAGAATATTTGTTGGATACTGTGAGGTTTCCAAGGCCTTCGGAGTTTATATACCATGTTACCATCATATCGAGATCAACAAGGATGTAACCTTTGATGAAAATGCAACACTCAAGAAATCAAGAAGATGCTAGCTTGAAGAAGTATATGAAGAAGAACATGTGGCTCCCAGAGTTGCAGAACCAATGAGGGAAGTCATACTTCCCCTGATGAGGAGATTCTAAAGGATCATGACATAATAGAATCTCAAGAACCTCCCTAGATGACGATCTCCCACAAGAGAAAGTCAGCCTGGGCAAGGGAACTTATTCAAGATGGAGAGAAGTATGGTGCCCCCGAAGGAACCATGAGACACATGAAGAAACCCAAGACATTCTCCAGTTATACGGCTTTGATGTGTGATCTCTTAGAGAAGGAGCCTACTTTCTTTGAAGAAGCTATTGATAAGAAAGAATGGGCGGATGCCATGACAGAAGAATTCCAATCCATTATAAAGAATGAGTATGGGAAATAGTTCCCAGACCGAAGAGAAAGGATGTGGTATATTCCAAATGGATTTTCAAAATAAAACATGTTGTTGATGGAAGTATTGAGAAATATAAATGAAGGCATTGATTATGAATAGACATTTGCTCCTGTAGCCAGATACACTTCAATCAGAACCATCATAGCTCATGCAGCTAAGATGAAGTGGAAGTTACACCAGATGGACGTGAAAACGACTTTCTTGAATGGTGTCATTGAAGAAGAAGTGTATATAGAACAACCTCAAGGGTTTGAAGTTGAAGACATGAAGACTCATGTTTTCAAGTTGAAGAAGGCTATGTATGGATTGAAACAAGCTCATAGAGCTTGGTATGGAAGGATTGACAGTTTCCTGACAAGCTTGGGATTTACCAAGAGTAAAGTTGATTCTAACCTTTACTTCAAGGTTATGAATTATAAGCATGTTATATTGTTGTTGTATGTGGATGACTTATTCTTAACTGGAGAAGAAAATATCATCACTGATTGTAAGAAGAAGTGAAATCTTGAGTACTTGCAAATCTCGATGGTCCATCATGTATAATCCAAAACTAGAAGTGAAATCCGCTTGTGAAAGTTGTATCTTAGCAAATCGACAGACCCACAATCGTATACCTAGGGATTCGTGTAGAAAACAAACATAGAGCTTAGAGTAACAACAGAAAAAACCATACAACCAGAGCATGAGTGAAATTGGATTCCGAGGTTTAATATTCACAAACAAAGCACCTAATAAACATCTTCCCCAATTTAAAAAAACAACTCCACACCAACTATACTGAAGTATGTCCAATGACTCGACATTCAAATCTTGGAGACCAATTAGACACGAAATATATAGAGAAATTAGAGTGAGAAAAGACCAACCATTGACTAGTAAATAAGAGAGAATATTGGGTGGAGGTTAATGCTCCATTATCCCACCTTGCCTGGGATAAATGATACCTCCATGTTAAAATTCGAGCATACCCGAGAGCTTGAGCATGTGTGAGGGACATCGAGGTTGCATCATGTTTATCATCTTGCCTTATAAGTAGGATTGGCTCGTGATAGACATATGGCATTGGAAATCCATGATACTTCTCATTAATTGCATAAGATCGATTAAGGTATGGTTTGAGTGGTTAACAAATCATTAATCCTAAGCTTAACCGTTGACCAGTAAACAAGAGCAAATATTGAGTGGAGATCAATGCTCCATTATCCCACCTTGCTTGGGATAAATCATACCTCTACATTAAAATTTGAGCATACCTGAAAGCTTGAGCATGTGTGAAGGACGTCGAGGTTGCATCATGTTTATTATCTTGCCTTATAAATAGGATTGACTTGTGATAGACATATGGTATAGGAAATCCACGATACTTATCATTAATTGCATAAGATTGATTAAAATATGGTTTGAGTGGTTAATTAACCATTAATCCTAAACTCCCCCAATTTTAGTCCTATTGTTTTGATTGGCTAAGAGATCTAAGTGAAAATTATTACCATTTTTAGAAATTGAATTTGTGCATCCACAACTAATCACAATCCCTAGAATAATGCATCGTTTATGCCTAGTTATACTCGGGCATAGGACAATTATGTTATTCTTTCAAAATTAATGGTGATCCCTACACCTACCACTCATATACAACTAATAATGTATTACAATACATAATAATATAATCAATCTATATATATATATATTCTAATTTGTTAGATTAATAAATTCCGAAAGTGAAAACCCACTTTATATACCAACGCATACATCACTTTAGTTATTATATGTAAAATATAATACATTAGTTAGTTTATAATATAATAAGATTTTAGTTAGTTAGAATTTATTTAATATATAACATATATTAGTATGTACATAATATATATTAGTTAGTTTATAATATAATACGATTTTAGTTAGTTAGAATTTATTTAATATATAACATATATTAGTATGTACATAATATATAGTAGTTAGTTTTAACATATAATTAAAACGATTTCTTCCCGGAATACCAAAACCTTAGGGAATTGTGCAAGAAGATCACCCCCCATTTTTTCTTAGACTTTCCTACACTTAATTTAGTAGCTTTCGTGGCCCATAGATCAACTTCCAATTTCATAACTCGCTTCACATTATAGAATGAGGTTTTGAGAAATATACTTGCCTCTTTTTTAGCTCGAACAATGATTACTGCAAGCTTGTTATCCAATGGAGTTGTTTTCCTTATCATAGCTTTAATGACCATTGTAGATTCACCAATGACAATCAAGGTTCTGACCTTGGTTTCCTTTGCCAAAAGGAGATCATGCAAGAGTACACATGCTTCTACTTGGTTATTCAAGCTTGTCCAAGTCCCCAAGAATAAGTCGTTACCATTTTTCCTCTGAGATCTTAAGTACACGTACATAGTGATATATGTTCTCCTTGTAAGTGAGTAGTTTACTACCACCCTAGCGAAATATTAAGATTAACTTCTAAAGTACACAAATCAAATAAGAAGTTTTGATTAGAGCTACATTGATCCTATCTTGATATGTCATTGACATTGGAATATCATCCAAAGCCATACCATCATCTTTGTATTCCTCTTCTTCTTATGAAGGTCTTTATAAGAACACAATGAAAGAGAAATTCACATATTTGTAATTAACAATCAATACCAAATTCTCACACTTAAAAAGACAAAACTAATTATAATTTACCTTCACTGCCACATGTGATAAGTCCCCCACCATCTTTACATAAATTTTCTTTATGCCATATTTAAGTTTTTATGAAAAGGTTCATGCCCGTATTCCTCTCACTTTATTTCATTAGAGAGAATATTGTTGTAAGTTACAAATCCTAAATCACAAATTTGAATGGTCACTTAATTTGGAAAAAAGAGAGGAGATAATTGAGAACTCAATTTAACAAGATAATAATTACCTTTAGTTGCGGTAAATGATTGACTTCATTGGAGATTCAAGGGATTTCCATCCATAATGCTTCAAACTTTGTGAATAAGATAAAATATGTGATAGGTGATTACTATTCACTTTTTTATTTTTATTTATTTATTTATTTATTATCGGTGTTTATAACTACACGTTCTTTTCTTTTTACTTTTCCCTATACTTTAATCATGTCATTGTTATCATTCCCTAAAGATTCAAAACCACCTGAATTCATATCTATAACAATGTAAGTAATTACAACATAATTATAGACTTCATGAAAAATAATTAGAAGATAAATGCAATTACCAAATTAGAGTGTAGGTAAATAATGCAATCCATAATACACAAATATTTTAGGATAAAAAAAATCGAACATTATTTCTTTCAAAATTGAACTCTTCCATATGAAAAAATATAACCTTGAAGTATTGTGCAAGTCTCAAAAACACGAGGGGAAAGAATGGAAGAGAGAAAATTAGGGAAGAATAAAAGAGAAGAGGGAAGGGAATATGGAAGAAGAAGGTGAAGGAGGAGGGGAAAAAGAGGAAGATGGAGAGAGGGAGATTGAAGAAGAAGAAGGTGAAGGAGGAGGGGAAAAAGAGGAAGATGGAGAGAGGGAAATTGAAGAAGAAGAAGAGGAGGAAAGAGTTGAAAAACAAGAGGACAAGGAGAAGAGGAAGAGAGAGAAGGAAGGAGTAGGAGGAGACATATTATAAGAGGAAAGGGGGTTATTTTCGGAAAAGAGAAAGAGGAAGGAGGAGTTCAGGAAAAAATGGATTATTTGGGGGGACATGGGAAGGAGGGAAAGAATAAGAGGAAGAAGAAGAGGGGGGATCAATAAGAATAAGAAGAGGAAGAAGGGAGGACATAACATGAGTAAGAGGGGAGGAGGAGGAGGAGGAGGAGGAGAGAGAAAGAGCATGTCATATTGTCCATGCAAACAAGTCTTGGTCCATGAATATAATATGGAGAAATGTGATATGTGTTATCATTAAGAGATCAATCATTGAAGATGGTGTATATGAGGAAAAAGAGAAGAGGAAGGAGGATTTTGGGAAAAAAAGAAAAGAGGATTTTTGGAAAATGAGGAAGATGAAGAGAGATAAAATAAGAAGAAAATGAAGAGCAACAAAACAATATGAGGAGGAGAGAAGGAGAAGAGAGAAAAATGGGGAAGAATAAAAAAGAAGAGGGAAGGGAAGATATAAAAAGAAGGCGAAGGAGGAGGGGAAAAAGAGGAATATGGAGAGAGAGATATTGAAGGAGGAGGAGGAAAGAGTTGAAAAACAAGAGGACACAGAGAATATGAAGAGAGAGAGAAGGAAGGAGTAGGAGGAGGAGGAGAGATTGTAAGAGGAAAGGGGATTATTTTGGGAAAAAGAGAAATAAGGAGGAGGAGTTCAGGAAAAAATGGAGTATTTGGGGGGACATGGGAAGGAGGGAAATATTAAGAGAAAGAGGAAGAGGGATATCGATAAGAATAAGAAGAGGAAGAAGGGAAGTCATAACACGAGTAAGAGGGGGGGAAGAAGAAGAAGAGGAGGAGGAGGAGGAAGGATGAATTGAAAAACAAGAGGAGGAGGAGGAGGAGGAAGGATTAGTTGAAAAACAAGAGGAGGAGGAGGAGGAGGAAAAGGAAGAAGAGAGAAAGAGCATGCCACATTGTCCATGCAAACGAGCCTTGGTCCATGAATATTATATGTAGAAACGTGATATGTGTTCTCATTAAGAGATAAATCATTGAAGATGGTGTATATGAGGAAATAGAGAAGAGGAAGGAGGATTTTGGGAAAAAAGAAAAGAGGTTTTGTGGAAAATGAGGAAGATGAAGGGAGAGAAAATAAGAAGAAAATGAGGAGTAGAAAAACAAGATGAGGAGGAGAGAAGGAGAAGAATAAGGGAGGAGGAGGAGGATACAAATTCAAAGGAGGGTGATTTAGGGAAAAGGATGAAGAGGGATGAGGATTTGAGGAAAACAAGGAAGAGGAAGAAAGAAAAGAAAAGGAGGAAGAGGGATGAGGATTTGTGGAAAACAAGGAAGAAGAAGAAAGAAGATAAAGGAGAAGGAAGAGGAAGAAACATAAGAAAAGGTGGAACCCTACTTAGGGAAAATATGCGCCTAAATTCATAAACCCATACCCTACTCCTAAAAACTATAGGTTCACAACTATGTTAAAATATCAAATCCCATCCTCAAATAACACTCCCCAATGAATCCCAAACCCCCAAAACAAAAATAATGAACTAAACATTGTAACCTATGAAAAATGAAAGAAAGGTTTCAGGAAAACTAAAAGTAGTGGAAGATCTTACCTTTGATCCAATGGGGGACCCAAGAAATATCTACTAGACCTAATGATATCCACAATTTTCAAGAAGCAAGTCTCTACAAGTTCCAAATAAATAAAGTATGAAATGAAATTAAAATATTGATGTAAAAGTCACTCAAAACCAAAATACATGAAGAGAATGACATAAAGATTAATTATGCATCATTTTGTTTCTTGAATATTTGCATCACATTAACATCATATTTGGGTCACATTTGCATTGTACTTCATGTATTTTGCATTACAATTTCCCTCATAATTGCATCACATTTGTATTGTTTATGACAATGCAAATTTGATGTTAAAAAAATGACACAAATGCAACACACACTTGAGAAAACATATGTCAAGTAGCCTTGATAGGGCTTTGTGAAAATTTTTTATGACACTAGAGCCTTGTATTGTAGTAGTGGTAGTGATATTTGACAATTGAGAATATTTAAGATCGATAGGGTACTTAGTACTAAAGAGTCAAGGAACATGACACAAACATAAAGTTTGACCATTTCCACACCTTTTCCTTTATGTACTTACCAAGGAGGATAACTAATTTAGGCATAAGTTTAGAGAAGCCATTGAAATTATCAAGCATCCCTTTAATCTTAACAGAGATAATGGTTGAGATGTTATCAAAAACTGGTTTCTTGTTCTTCATAAAACCAACAACTTAGCATGGGCCATTAATAGTGACATCAATGGTTGCTAGTTTCTTTTCTTTTCTTTCTTACTTCTCTTCTTCCTCCTGTGTTATTTGGTGTTCCTTTGTCTTTTCCCTTATCTTTTTTCATTCCCTCATCTTCTCATCACTTGCATTTGGTTTCTTCCCAACATGTTTCTTTTTTCTTTTGGACTTTTATTCCCTTATTCCTTTTATTTTTTATTTTCTTTCTCGATTCTCTCTGTTTTATTTGGTTTTTGGTTTGTCCCCCTATTCCTCTTCCCTTGTCTTTAGCTTGTTTCTCAATGTTCCTCTTCCATTTTCTTTTTCTCTCTCTTCCTTTGCTTGTTTTAATTTCCCATTCTTGCTCTTTTTATTATTCTTTATTTGTTATTTTTATATGTTTTATCTTTCTTTTGTCTGAGCTTCTGCCCTATCCTTTCTTGTTATCCAAATTATTTTTTAATATTTATTTTAATATTAATCTTTTCCCTAATACCTATATTAATAATGTTATTAATATCATTGACTTTATTAACATTAACATTAATATGATCATTAATATTAATATTAATATTGTTATTAATATTATTATTAGTATTAATGCTAATATTAATAATAACAATATCAATAATGCTATTAATTATAACAGTGTTGACATTAACATTAATTTGATTATTAATACTAGTGTTATTAATATTATTAATATTAATATGATTTTTTTCCAAAGGAAAAACGTGCTTATATTCGAGATGAAAATAAATACAACCCTCAGGTGCAAAAGCATGAACAAAACTGTTCCTCTTAATGGAGGAACTTGAAACATCAATTCAAAATGAGATCTCCAAATTTGTCTATCCTAGTTGACATTTTTTACAGAACATAGTATTGTTCATACCAAAAGGTATTGTGACATTATAAAGTTCATAGTTATATACTGACATGTTACAAATACAAGTTATTTTAAATATCATGTATCAAATATTCACTACAAGCCACTGCTCTTCCACCAATAATTTTTTGTAAAGAGAATAGAGATATCGTGAAGCTAATTAAACGAAGATCTGAGGATGATGTAATGAATTTGAATAGATCCAGATAGGAAATTAATAACAAGACTAGAGTCATCAAAGACCTATAAAGAATCAATTCTATGATGATGTGCAAACTTCAGAAGCAGGAAAAGTGTCATAAACTCATTGAAATTATTTGTTCTCCTCCCAACATTTGCCATAAAATGAAAGTAGTTCTCATTAGTCAGATGCAAGATAAAACCACAACCACTTCATGAATCATTGCAGGCACCGTTGAAAAAAATCCATGGAAATGACTTGTCAATCCTTGGTTCGCCCACTATCATAAGAGGTTTATGAACTGAAGGAGTCCTGTAAAAATAAAGTAATATCATACATTGAGCCACAATCCTGAAAGAGGGAACATTCTTCTCTTCAACTAAAGTTTAGTTGCATGCCAACCAAATTCTCCAAAGAACCAAATAAGGAATAACTCTCAATTGCTTAAGCTCTCTATTGATAAACCAAAATGCAAAACATTCTTCTATAGAATCATGAACCCGTAACTTTGAAAGACCTAAATAACATTCTATTTCGCTCCACACCTATTGTGAATATGAACAAGTAAGAAAGAGATGATGAGTGGTTTCATCATTATTCTTGCAAAGCAGATAGATACCAGGTCCCGCCTTGTTCCTCTTTCTCATCATCTCCCAAGTTAGTACTTTGTTGTTTAGTGCAAGACACAAAAAAAAATAGTTTTTGTTAGAGCCTTTACCTTCCAAAGTTTCCGCCACCACCAAGAATCACCCAGTTCCCTCGTACCAAATAGAGTTTCATAACCGAACTTAGAAGTATAGTTTCCTCCTACCATATTCATGTTCCAAATGAGTTCATATTCAAATGCACTTATTCTAATATGAGCTCTATAAAGAGAATCTATAAAATTATTCCATTCTCCAGCCAAATTTAGTTCAATAGCACTCATCCATCCTTGAGACCATATGGTGGTACGAGTTGTCATTATCTTAAGGTTTAGAGTAGCTTTACCAATACGAAGAAAGTATTGAATCAATTCTAGGGAGAATAAGACTCTTCTATCATAACCCATTATTGCATCGACACCAACTTTGACTTGTAAACCATTACCAAATTTCCATGCTCGGAAGTTTTCGGTCACCGTAAAAGACAAAGTCATTGGTTTCCTTTGATTGGAGACATTTTGAATGCATTTCCTTTCTTTTCTTATCCAGTCAAGTACAGTGCCAAGGGAAATATATTTTAAGTTAGGATCCTTCTCCACAAACTATATTTGGGATAAAATTCCAAAGAGATGTTGAATCCCATGAAAGACCAAACATGTAAATATCCTTCAGGCCCCAACCGCACAAGGCCTTCAGAACAATAAAATTTATCCAATTGACTCAATGTGTACCCTTATAATTATTGTTTCTTTGCTAGAAAAAATTGAAGCAATACTCCTTGATCTTTTCCAATATTCCTTTTGCGATGTGGGCCAATGTGTTCCAATACACGGGAATGGCTTCCAAAAGAGATATAACTAATACCAAATGACCATCTCTTGAAATCCAACGGTTACACCATTGTGTAATCCTCTTTTCCACTACACGGGAATGGCTTCCAAAACAGATATAACTAATACCAAATGACCATCTCTTGAAATCCAATGGTTACACCATTGTGTAATCCTCTTTTCCACCTTTCCTGGTAACCATAACTAGTCATTATTCACATAATTATTTGGTTTCAATTTGAAACCCAAATATTTTACACCCTGGTTGAAATTTAAGCACTGGAAATGTAAGTATCTTCCAATTATTGCCCCAGTACCAACAACAAATTGTAAGGGTAAAGTGTAGATTTTGACTCATTTATTAACATCCCCGTTGCTTTTTTATAAAGTGAAAGTATGTCCTTGTAAACATTGACTTCCCTTTCTGAACCAAAACAAAAAAGCAACACATCATCAACAAATAAAAGGTGAGTAAGACTTTCCCACCTACCAACCCTAACTCTTTTTACATGTTTTTTTTATTGATTCATGCTTCGTCACCTATTGCAAGAGCTGTCAAAGAGTAGCGAAGAATATAACTTATTTTTTAAAATTTAATAACCATAATAGGTGGGGCCCCTTAGGAGCAAACACTAAAATGATAAAGTCCTTGTATGGATATATTATATCCTATGGTTGATTTCGATCACAGTTGTGGCCCAAGACACATATCATATGAGGTTTTAACATTTTGTATTGGGTGTTTGATTTCGTATGGTATTATTTGGAGATTGATAGCGCATGGGTGGAAAATTGGTTTACATTCCCTATGCATTGATTTGAAGTGATCTGAGCATTTCTACTACCAAGCCCATGTACCCTCTCCTTGAAAGTTGTTAGGGTTACCTCCATTGCATTTTAGTTTGATGGTGAAGTGTTGGGAAGCTACCATTATTGCATTCGGCTTGACCACCCATTCTTTTCGTTGTTGCAACCATTTCAAAACTCATATGAGTGGTATAAATCATCACGAGGTAAGTAGTCACACAAATCTTGAACATTTCCTTACAAAACAATTTTTTGATAAATGTTAATTATGGATCTATTTCGCTGGTAGCAAGTGTGGTTGTTTTTCTTTCCCCGTATCCCATCCATAAACAATTATTAGGTGAAATGAATAAATATGAGGCAATTGTTTAAGAGTTTGTTGTTGTGGAAAACGTTTTATGGGTTCAGAGTTTGCAATGAATGATATGGTTCTCCATCCTTCTTGTATGCTCTTCCATTTCTTATTAAATGTTTTAAAAAGGTTTTTATTGTGAATTGGGTTGTAAAAAATCATGGGTTGAACCCATGAGTGATGGTTGTTGGTATATACATAATTTTTGTTGATGTTTTGGTAGTTGTGGGAGGTATTAATATCCATGTGTAACCTTTGACTTAGAATAGAATATTTTGGAAGCAAGTGAACCTTTAAACATATATTAGAAAACCCTAGGAGAGAAGTCAACCTCGAGAGAATTAATAATAAAGTAATAGACACATCCAGAAGGAGAAGTCGGCCCCAGTCAACTGGATAGTTTAGTATAGATAGGAATTTTCCTAGTTCATTTGGATACTCTCACTCAGTAAGTGCACAAGTCTAAGGAGGAACTGTAGTGGCAGCTAGGGCACAAGTGTGGAGAGTAGCAGTTGCAGCTGAAGAGGGCGCAATTTTGGAGGAATAGTGCAACATTCCTTTTGGTATATCTCTTGTGCTTCTCTTGGTATAAGGTACGTTATCCTTGTATGGTTATTATGTTGTTGTTGCAACAACTTTGTGGATAGGGTTTTTTTGTTGGTTCTGGAGTAGGCTTGCCATAATTATTCTAAGTAAATTTAGTGTGCTCAAGGGTGGCATATGTGAATGCCTATGGTTGGGTGACAATGATGTGACATTTTCTATGGTTAAATGAGCATACCAAAATTTTAACATGGTTTCAGAGCTGGTTTCCTTCGTAACAGTCTAATTGTTGGAAGGAAGATCCTTGATTTTCCCCATTGTCGAGCTTGTTGAGCACTTACTGAACCCACTAAAAAGGTCACCTAAGTAGGGTGCATCTTTTCCTTAGATCAGATATGCAAATTTCTGAAGTTGAGAAATTGTTGTTTCCTCATAAAACCCTAGGTCTGCAATGCCAGTTGCAGTTGTAGTACCATTTGTAGGTGCATTGCTAGTTCCTTCGTGTCAGTTATAATGCTAGTTGCTTCGTGTCAGTTGCAACACTAGTTGCAGCTCCTCTGATCCAGTGAAGTTTTTGATAACTCATTGAGGAACTTGTTGAAAGGATTATGAAATTATTCTTGTTGTAGATCAGCTCGTTGACCATTCTTCTAACAATTAGGGTTTTTGGTTTTGCAGTAGCAACAAACCCTAACCTAGATTCATTGGGAATTTTCAATGAAGAGTTGGGCCTAATTTTTGGTTTCCCTAATGCACCTTACTCTAGCACATCTCCAACTACCTTCAGATTTCAAGTTGGAACACTTTGAAGTTGTAGGATTCATCGTTGCTTGTCGCTACTGTCAGAGGTATGTATTTGTATATGATTAAACTGTATCACAAATCCTGAGGGTTTTTGCAAGAGAAGGGATATTTTGTCCAAGTAACAATCGTAGTTCCATAGGGATTTGAGATCCATCACATTCAGAGGAAGAATACACTCCAGTTTTAATTTTTTTGATATGCCTCTAGTTGTCATGACATTATTGTGATCTTATGAACATCTAGGTTGCAGTTTTATCTATTAAAGTTGTGATTATCTCTGGTCAAAGTTAGAGTTATAAGTTGACCTTAGTCAAAGTATTATATTGATTGAGGTTGAGATTTTAGAGTTTATTCGCATTGTATTCTCTAACTCAGATTTCTGTCAACAAAACATATTTTCTCAGTACATGGGACAGGCTAGAGAGAATACTTGTCATCTTGAGTGAAGGAGACTCGGAAGAAAAGCAACAACACTTATTCTTGAAGATAAGACTCCAAGTTCCAAGTTTGATTGGTTAAATTGATAAGTTTCCAATTTGCACATATCAAGTTTGATAATTGCTATATTACAAGTAAACACTATAGTTGTGACAACAATATTTGAAAGGTTCTATTACTGCTAGATACAACGAATACTTGGTATAATGTGAGTACTATTGATATAAATGCTTATTGTACTTTTTTGCAAGATGAACTAACATCTCCTCTAGGAGATACTTTTTGTTTTGCTTCAGGCAGGTCACCTTGGTAATGCTATGATGATTACCAGGAAATTCTCTTTCTTGCTAACATAGATATGTTCTTATGAAAATTCTATTATATTGGAAATACCTTTTCTCTTATTTCTCCTATCTCAGGCTAGTTATCTTGTAATTTCCATGGAGGTTACCATGGAGATATTGTTGTTCTTGTTTTCTTGTTCCGGGCAGGTTACCGTGAAGGAATGATTGGTCACAACACTAGAAGAGTGTTGTTTCTATTTCTCATTGTTGTATTTATTATTTTGTCTCTCGTTCTAGGTAGGTCACAAGTGATAGCTATGAGAGGGAGCTACTGTGATGATTGTTCTCGTTATTGTTTTTATTATTATTATATGAAGTATTATTCTTGTCTATTGTTTTCCCTTGTTGTTGGTCTTATTCTATGCAGGTCACAAATGATAACTCTGAGGGAAGCTATAGTGATGGTTGCAAGAGGAAACATATTGGACGGTCTCTAGTTTGAGACATGGAGCAGACTATCCAAATAAGAAGTTGTATACATGACCATATACATCCATGTACCAAAGAAAAATAGGACGAAGTTAAAACCTTCTGGCAAGAAAGGTACTTTTGTGAGATATAGAGTATCTCATGTGGAGATTGATTGTAAGGAGAAGAAGGCTCCAAAGATGACCGAACAAATCCCTCTAGTGCAATTGATCACTCTTTAGATCATCAGGAAGAGTTAATAGAGCCATAAGAGCCTACCCATAATCGTTGCAGTAACCAAGAATATATCAACATGGTCTCGTGACACTTTGTAGGATGCAAAGATATATAGCATTGATGAGGCATATCATGAGGAGAAGATGGCTCCACCAGTGGTGAGGTAGGTGGCCCCACCAAGTACCAGCTCAGAAGGAGCTAGATTTCAGAGGGAGTCATCCCTCATGATCCAGTAGGGAGGAGCAACCTCCCAAGGACCATTCATAGGATATTTCAGAGGAAATCATCACATACTAAGGGAGTAGATGGCTTCGAATATTATATAGACTCGGAGGGAGTTAAGCTTCAGAGGGAGCATGGAGACTCAGAGTGATCCTGATCTCAGGGAGATTCAATGGCTTAGAGACTTTCATTCAAAAAGTATTCCTCATCAGATTTAGATGGGAGAGAGAGATGTCTTCCAAGACTGACATAGAGGTGCCATGAGTTGTGGAGGCTAGATCGTAGCTTCAAAGACTTCTAGGAGATGTGATATCTCATGGGAGGATTTCCTTTCTTCAGTATACTTTGCTACAATGAAAGAGGAGGAATCCAGTCATAAGGAATGGGATATGGATCTTTTCCTTGGTTCCAAGACCAGAAGGGAAGTCAGTGGTGACTTCCAAGTTGATCTAGATCAACAATGTTGCAGATAACAAAATAGAGATGTACAAAGATTGATTTTTGTTCAGAGGATTCTCCCAACAAGAGGGAGAAGATTATGATGAGACACTTGCTCCAGTAGTCAGAAGAAGTGTACATAGAGCATCCACAAGATACATGAGAAGGAGTCTCATGTCTACAGATTGAAGAAAGCTTTTTACGGGCCTAAGCAAGAGCCCAGGGCATGATATGCCAGATCAAACAGTTTCCTGATGAACTTGGGCTTTACCAAGTGTAAAACAGATTCCAAACTTTACTACAAGGTTGTGGATGGTGGACCAATGATATTACTATTATATGTGGATGACCTGTTTCTAACAGAGAAGGAGAAGCTCATCGTTGAGTGCAAGAGGAAGCTTGTTGAAAAATTCGAGATGATAGACCTGGGTATGATGCATTATTTCTTGGGTCTAGAAGTGTGGCAAATACCTGATGAGATTTTCATGTGCCAAGGAAAATATGTTGTAGAGATTCTGAAGAAACTCATAATGATGGATTGTAAAATTCATGCCTACACTGATGGTGACAAATCTAAAGTTATTGAGTGATACATCTTCAGAGATAGTGGATGCCACCATGTGCAGACAGATGATAGGTTCGTTGATGTACTTAATGAACACGAGACCAGATATATGTTTTACGGTGAACACATTGAGTCAGTATATGGTTGAGCCAAGAGGTGTTCACTTGATTACAAAAAAACATGTGATGAGGTACCTGAAGGGTACAATTGATTATGGACTCATATATGCTTCAGATCGTGAGATAAGCCTACAAGTCTATACTGATTCAGATTGGATCAGTAGTGTTGCGGACCAGAAGAGTACATATGGATGTTGCTTCAATTCAGGATCATTTATGATCTCATGGTTCAACAGGAAGTAGACGAGTATGGAGCTTAGTATAGCTGAGTTAGAGTACATAGCAACATGTTCAACTAGCAGCGAAGCAGTGTGGCTTTGGACGCTTCTTACAAGATTGTTTGATCTCTAGTTAGAGGCGACTTGTATCTGGTGTGACAACCAGAGTTGTCTGGATTTGATAGAGAACCCAATGTTTTCTAAGAATATCGAGATCATGTACCATTATATAAGAAATATGGTGCAGAAGGGAGCGGTGAAGCTCTAGTTTGTCGCTACAAATGAGAAGATAGCATATGTGTTGACCAAGCCTCTGCCAAGGGTGAAGTTTGAGTACTTTAGGGAGAATCTTGGAGTGGTACAAGAGGACTTCCCCAGATAGAGGGAAGTGTTGTATTCCCCAGATAGCGAGAAGTGTTCCCCACGTAGCAGGAGGTGTTTTACTCCCCAAGTAGTGGGAAGTGTTGCAGAAGTGTGATGGATTACATATGCGACTCCAGTGGACATCGGGTGGTTCATGATCAGGCACTGATTATGGCACCAATCAGGGTGATATGTACAAATACTCCAGTGAAATAGTCTGGTACGTCGAGTCATTGCTACTCCAGTGAAAAGGTATGGTACACAGAGGGCTACTCTAATGAAAAATTCTGGTACGCCAAGTTACTGCTACTCTAGTGAAAAATTCTGGTACACATAGAGCTACTCCAATGAAAAAGTTTGGTACATCAAGTTACTGCTAGTCCAATGAAAAATTTTGGTACGCAGAGGGCTACTCTAGTGAAAAAGTCTGGTACACAAAGTTACTGCTACTCTAGTGAAAAATTATGGTATGCAGATTGCTACTCCAGTGAATCATCCTAGTATGTATGTTACTAATTGTGGCACTAGTCAACATGACCTCACACAAGGTCAGCAGATGCCATGCCTTCAGGGCTGGTTAGTTACCCAACTTTTCAAGTTGGTGGGCCAACCTGTGTGGTTGGAGGTGTTCCCTATCCTTGGGCTAGATGGGTAGTGTGTGCGCACTACATCACCTAATCATTTTGATTAGATGCATTTTCATTGTGGACCAGTTGCCTAGTATGCCAACCAGAGGTTACTAGTTCTTTACGAACTAGATGTTAGATTCTGTGTGAGATGATGAGTTACTAGTTATTTACAAACTAGATGTCAAATTCAGTGTGAGTTGACATGTTACTAGTTCTTTATGAACTAGATGTCAAATTATGTGTGAGATGACAATTTACTATTTCTTTATGAATTAGATGTCAAATTTTGTGTGAGTTGACAAGTTACTAGTTCTTTAAGAACTAGCTTCCATATTTTGTATGAGCTGGCGAGTTGCAGTTGCCCAGATTTCGCTTGGATTGGATAGTAACGTAGTTCTGCGTAAACTAGCTCAACTACATATTCCAGAGCATGTGCGGCTTCGATGGTGATACTTGTGACAAGATCTATTTGATCATGAGATATCTTGTTGCTATGCTACTTATTACATGATATGTTTGATCATGAGATGTTCGTGTGGCCATATTACTTGAGACATGATCTGTTTGATCATGAGATAGCATGTGTGGCTATGGTGATGCTACCTGTAGACTGATCTGCAAGACCATGTGAGTATTTCCCATGCCATATGATATGGATGGATGTGTTTGTGACCACTACATGAAGAACATATTAGCTATTACCTCACTAGCTAAGAGGGAGTGTTGATGTTTTGGTAGTTGCGGGAGGTATTAACCTCCATGTGTTACCTTTGACTTAGAATAGAATATTCCAGAAGCAAGTGAACCTTTAAACAGATGTTAGAAAACCCTAGGAGAGAAGTCGGCCTCAAGAGAATTAATAATAAAGTAATAGACACATCCAGAAGGAGAATTCAGCCCGAGTCAACTAGACAATTTAATATAAATAGGCAGTTGCCTAGTTCATTTGGATACTCTCACTCAGCAAGTGCACAAGTCTAAGGAGGAACTGTAGTGGAAGACAGGGCACAAGTTTGGAGAGTATCATTTGTAGCTGGAGAGGGCACAAGTCTGAAGGAATAGTGCAACAATCCTTTTGGTATCTCTCTTGTGTTTCTCTTGGTATAAGGTACACTATCCTTGTATGGTTATTGTGTTGTTGCTGCAACAACTTTGTGGCTAGGGTTTATTTGTTGGTTTTGGAGTAGGCTTGCCGGAATTATTCTAAGTAAAGGTTAGTGTGCTTGGGGGTGGCATTTGTGAATGCCTATGGTTGGGTTACAATGATGTGACATTGTCTATGGTTAAACGAGCACACCAAAATTTTAACAATTTTGACTTCGGTTTTTTTATGAATTTGTTGCAAGAGACTTATTTGGGTCGCATCTATTGTTTTCTTATGAAAGAAATGAGTTTCAAGTTTCGAAATAGTTTATCCTTGCCAAAAGGGTGTCTATTTAAGTGTATGAGCTCATAGGCCACACACCATATTCCCTTTTGGAAACCCTAACATGGATAATTAAAAATTATGGGTCGGATATTGTTGCATTTTCCCTTTCTCTCATACTCATTTCATTCATTTTGTTTTAAAAAAAACTTACATGAAAAACCATGAGTTAAAATGATTATGAGAATATATCAACTCAAATGAAATGGTTTTCATTTTATGATATTTGAACAACATGGTGAAATTTGGGTATGACGTGAAATTGATGCTACTATATGTGTATTAAAAAAGAGAGAACATAGGATTTAGCAATTAGAGTTTTAAATAGCACTATTGCAAACCCATTATGAATGGCCATTGTACTGCTCTCAGACCTCTTCAATAATGTATGGCATACTTGGATAACTTGGCATACTTTTTAGTTACTTTCATAGCATATTAATTTGGTGGCTGCAAACTCTGTTCATACATAGTTTTGAAAACTATGGCTTGTCACATATTGTGATGATAGTAAATTATTAAAATTTACAATTCATGACAACTGTGGTTGGTGAGCATAGTGATTGATATAAGGAATGACTTGTAAATTTTCTCAAAATTGTTACATGTTGATTGGTTGATATTGTATTGGTTATGTAATGGCAAAGTGAACAAGTTTAAAAGACATGTAGAGAAATGTTGACTAAGATTAAATTTTAAATATGAACTTTCGCTCATTAATTTCATTATATATCACTTTTCACAAAATATACTCCCTTTATCATTTGTCCCAACCATATATTTTTTTCATTTTCATGCTTATCCTTGTTCATATGTTTAAAATGAACTTTTTATTGTTCATAACAAAGAAGTTTCTAAGAAATATTCAAGAGAATTTAAAGTTCAGATTATGGAAATTGGAAATGGAAAGATGGGTGTTTATTAAGTTTTGGATTTTTCCCCTTTCATACATTATTATTGCTTAATTTATTTCTTCTATGCTTGAATTACCATGCTATATTCAAAGCCATAATTAAATCATATTTGACAAGTTTTGTAATGAATATTCATTATGTTGTGTCTTGTATTAGACTTTAAATATTTTGGATTGATCAAAATGATAATGGTAATTAGATGAGCTTCTTTAGCAGAGGAGGTAACAGTAGGAGAAGACACAGAATGCCAAATGTATTTTGGCAGCAAGAGAGGCACAAGAGGATGAGATTTTATATCCATTTCGATGTCGATTCAGATGTATTTAATCAACTGGTGCAAATTGGTTACTTGAACCTTGGTGGACAACTTGCTTTACCTCAACCCCCAGCTCCTCCTAGTTCATATTTACAACCACACCTCAGTATCATGGACTTTTTCGAGCTTTTTGTTCAACTAGTGAATGATGGTTGGCATAACAACCCAATGAATTCTCTCTCTCGTATCGTGTAGTGGCTTGTCAAGCCTCCTCTACATCCTCACTATACAACACCATTTATTACATCAACTACTTCCATAACCTGTTCTCCTCCCAAATACCACATAGTGCCCTCCCATGAAGTTCATATGGATAAAGGAAAGAAATCTATTACCTCCCCTAACACTGAGGCATCCCATTCGTCCTCTATACATTGAAAACAACAATAAAAAAAATAAGAAAGTGGTAAAAGAGAAGTTTCCTTCAATGACATGCATTCGGAAATATGAAGAGAAAAAGATTATTACGAAGATTTTCTAAATCTTAAACCAGATGTGTCTAAAGGTAGAAAAGAAAGAGAAGAATATTTCAGGAAGAAATACTCTCATATTTTTTAATTTGATTCATAACACTCTTTTATTCTAGACATTTGATACTTTGTTTTGGGATAGACAACATGCATGTGATATTTATTTTTTTGAAGCTTCAAATATCATATTATTTTGATATTTGGGAAGTACAAGTGTTTGTTGATATGGAATAGTTTGGATGAATGTTTTATCTTAATCTATTTTTTGTTGTTGATATATGTTTATATTTTCAAATTATTTTGGAGCTACAAGGAAATTTATGGAAAATGAGGAAATGAAGACCTAGTGGGACCCCACCTGTTATTAAAATATATTTTACCCTTATGATAAATAAAGGTGTCTTCTCTTAAATAAAAGTTGATTATTTTTTAAACAAAAAGGTAGTCGAACTACCTAACTACTTTAGGAAGATATAAAAGAAGAAAATCAAGACAAAGAAGGACAATAGAAAATAGAGAAGTGAAACTTTTGATAAGGTATGCCTAAATCCTAATATCATATTTTCATTCCATTCTTAGTTTTCATTGGAGTTGAATTATCTTGTTGACGACATGGTTGTTCTGAAAGTGGAAAAGAAAACACTCGGAAGCATTGATTGGTGATATGCTCCAACATCATTTATTTTATTGAATGTATGTTTGATTTTAATTAGAAGTCATGAAGTCATTCAATGCTAATTAATGCTAGCTTTGCAGAGTTTAAAACAATGATGCACATGTAATTTGGATTGATCCAACCCGGTTTTATGTCAAGATATTTTCTTTTGACATTAGATGTCCATGTTTGAGTAATAATTGCATCTTGGACTTCCAAGAATTCCTCTTGTCCGAGCCCTTGTAGGTACTTAAAGATATATTCTTAGTTTTAACTTAGAGTTTATATTAATAAAAGGATTTGTTGATTTCTTCTCACTTGCGAGACTGTTTAAATACCGTGTTTCACATTTTTCCTTTCTTTTATTTCAACATTTTTTGTTTTTCCATCTATCTATATAGTTCTTTTATTTTTCAAGTTCATTCTTTTATGTAACTTTAAATTGTATAATTTTGGACAAAACACACACACACACACACACTAAAAATAAAAATAAAAATAAAAGATCCAAGAATCATATTTATTGAGGTTTGGTTAAGATTTTGGCAGGCTATAAACAAGGGTAATAATCTCGTTTATCTCACCTAGCATAATGAGATTCAAAAATGTATGAGTAGTTAGAATTATTACTCTTTTCATCAACACTTTTCACTTAGCATCTTCTAGGGAATTGCTAAGACCTTCAACTACCAGGAGAAATAGGTAGGGAGAGAGTGGACACCCTTGCCTCAATCCCCTAGATAGCTTAAATAAATCAGAAGCACCACCATTAATAAGAACAACAAAATAAACAAAAGTAACACATGGAATTATCCATTTGAAAACATGGTAGGAGAATCCTAGGTTCAATAATAAGAGCCTTAAATAAAAATCTAGGAAACCATGTCATAATCCTTCAACAAGTTTATCTTGACGACAACAACTAGATCTTTGGATTGTTTGATAGAGTGCAAACCTTCTTGTGCAGTTCCTATGGCTTCGTGGATTTTCCTTCCTTCAAGAAAACTTAATTGCTTTGTTGAGATGAAGTTTGACAATAGGGGTTTAAGCCTACATGCCAAAACTTTAGAGAGAATATTGTACATGCAATTGCATAAAGAAATGGTATAAAATCCCTCAAATGTCTCGGGACAGTGAACCTTTGGGATGAATGCAATAAACATTGAATTGATATTGGGGGGGACCTTCCGAGAAAATGTTACTTCTTTGGCCACCTGTAGTAGATATTCACCCAAAATTTCAAATAAGGAGAGTGAAAACTCAGCCATCCACCCATTCGGACCCAGACTCCTATCCTTCTTTAAGTTCATTAAAACTTGACAAAGCTCCTACTTGGTGATAGGCCTGTAAATATCATAATTCTCCACTTCATTTATCAATCTGGGAAAGTATGAAAGTACTTTCAAAATTTCAGCAATGTTAGAACCCTCTGGTTCCTTAAATAAAGAACTAAAATGTTGTACACCCAAGGCTTCCAAGATCTAGAAGCTTTGCACCTTGTTACTTTCAAAATTTGACATTTCACGGATTTTATTAATGTTCTTTCGGTGATTTGCATATTTCTAGAAGAATTTTGTATTATGATCACCTGCTACAATCCAAGTAGCTCGACTCTTCATATGCCAATATTATTCCTTATCCAACAACATCTTAGCTCCAATAGCTTTAAGCTTCATAAGTTCCAATAGATCATACTCAAAGAACAACCCAAATTCATTACGTTGGACCAAAGTCTCCAAAGTACTTTCAATCTCTACAAGTTGAGGTTCGCTTGACCTATATATTTCCCCAATCCAAGCAACTACCTTCTCCTTTACTAGTTTCAAATTATGGGAGAAATGTTCACATGCTGAAATCCTCGAACCAAAAGAGTAATGGATCCAAGTAGTCTTAACAATATTTTGGAATTCCTCCTCAGAAGTCTAGCAAGGATTGAATTTGAAAGGGGCTATTGGATTTGTTCCCAAAGAACCAAATTCTAACCAGAGAGGAAAGTGATAAGAGAATTGAGAGTTTCCAATCTACATTCTATAATGTTCCATATTTTTCAACAAGGAATATTGAACCAAGAATCTATCGAGTATTTTGGTTACTTCCTCCTTTCCTGACCTATTATTGGTCCAGGTAGGTCTCAATTTGATAGGCTCAAGATTTATCCGCCGAGATGATTCAAAGTGAGTACGAAATTATTCAGCTAGACAATGACATCGCAGTGGCACCCCAAACTTCTCTACTACTCAAAGTCAAATTCATATATCCTCCAGTAATAATATTGTCCGACTTGATGCACTGTGAAGAAAAAAAAATTCCCAACGTGTTTGTCTTCCATTGTAAGTTCCATATATATTGAGAATTGATAGAGAGTAGCCCAAGATCTTTGAGAATACTTTTGTGTATCAACCTGAAGCAATTGAAAATATTTATTCAAGAAAACATTAGAATTCTAGCTTGTTATTAGCACCCTAAAGAGACCATCAAAATCACAAGCTTCAAAATTCCATCCTCCCAACAATTTATTAATTTCACATATGAGAAATTCACCTTTCCCGATAGACACCCAAAGAAGAATAATATTTGGTAAATCAACCTCAATAATATACTGAAGGGACAATATTTTTTCATGTCCCCCTAGGCCACAGACATTGACGAACATTATCTTCATGGGGAAGAAGCAAAATGGGTTTGTCTCACTCTAAGGAACCTGATAATCAGTTTTTGCTTACCTTGGTTAAAATATGAAATAACTTGCCCTCAGGGGGGGGCAACTCAATTGGCAAGTGCTATGAAAATGAAGTTCCAAAGAGGTCTCGAGTTCAACTCCCCTCGACTGATCTAGTGTGTAGAGTGTGGGGTAGTGTGGGCACACATGGAGGTTATAGTGGTAGAAGTTGGATAACACGACCACGTGTAACGCAAGTACGTGCCCAATTAGTTTCCGATTCCACCAGCCATAAAAAAAAAATCTGAAATATCTTGTACCTGGGCATGTTTAATGGTCGACTTACAACCTACAGGTATTCTCTCCACTTCACCTAAATAATTCGAACCCAAATCCTCATAGATACCATAATATAGAGGGTGGCCTTTATTAGACCTTAAATGGTAATATCCACTTCCTCTGGTGATAACTGTTATCACCTAGCCTAGGGATAACTAAGGAGATTATGTCTCAAGGCCCATAGGTCCTAGACATGGAGTAGAAAGAGCCAGATCAACTTGAGCATGGCCCTGGAGGGCCCATCCTTTTCTTATTCAACACCTCCACTGTGTCAATAGCAACAACATCCATCACATCGATCTAGTCCTGCAGCAAAAATGGGTCTTGCTCCATGAGGTAATGAGTTTGGGTATCATGGTATGTGTCACTCTGATTCTAAAACCAATTGAATATGTGCATTTAATTCCTTTTTCTTCTAACCTTTGCTTGGACCTTATGCCTTTCCACTTGACCACACTTGGGGGGAATGACATGATTCTCTAGTAAGATGGTTCCCATAGGGTTTGAGTTTCCACTGGGGGGATTCATGAAAGGTCATCATCCGTTCCCACCATACTTACCACTTTTCATTTTTTTCTTGCTCATCCATCTCATTACACTAGTTCGGGCATTAGGTTGGCCAAATATCTAAGGGTTGTACCTTAACTTGTGCGAAGAAGGGGCTAAAGGCCCAGAGGATAAAAGTATATGGTAAAAGATAAAAGCCAAAAGAATGAAACCTCGATATGATTCACCTAGGGATCCCCGAGAAAGCAATAAAAATCTTCTCAGCAAGAAAAAGAGGGACCCATAAAAAATAATAAATCAAGACCTAGTTGGAGGATAGGGGGTTGCATCACGAGCCAACCTATTAGGTCCATGGGCATGTAGCGGTATGACACTACCATTCAGATGGTCACCATGCCAGGGTAGTGGCTCTTGGTGGCATAGGCAAGAGAAAGGGGGTCTCATCACGAGTCATCCTTCTCATTTCTGTGAAATGCTTGTGGGTAACATTGCCACCACTGGTCACCACGCCAGGGTAGTGTCCCACAATTAGTCTCTTGAAAGAAAAAGAAATAAATATTAAAAGATAAAAGGAATGAATGGGATTGGAAACATTTGTATCCATCACAAGGTGCATCTCACCCTCTTCAGAGGTACCCAAAGGCAATCCATGCATTTCCATGCTATCACTGCACCCATTGCCCAGACATCCCCTACCACCTCATCCACCCACATGGCCTAGATTTGACTTCACCCAGGAACATCCCACATCCAATGAGAATGATCCCAATAAGACGTCCTAACATCCCATCCAAACTTGGCATGTAGAATATCATAATGCCTTTGAGCACTTGTCCGGGTAAGGGGGGTTTCATGCACATGTTTTAAATAACTTGATGATTAGATGTGATTGACATTGCTATGATCCATGTGACTTATGAGCCCATGGAGGGCGTATTTATTGATGTTGCGGGGCCACACCCGATGGACAGGTACATATGGGGAGATTATTAGTTAAGACCTCTGTAGGGCTGAAATCCCACCAGATGGATGTTGAGACCCCATCCAGGGGCAGAGATAGATTAGGGGATTGCACCAGAGAGAGAGGAGGACGTTCCACCAGGGACATCCTGGCAGGCCTGGACCCAGGAGGGTTTTTCCCTTTTCACCATGATATAGGCCTTGGAAGGCCCATGACGTCACCTAGGTCACCCATGATGTTACCCAACGTTTTGTATGTTTTGGAGGCAGTTGTGTGCTAAGTGGCACGTGTGGCAGGATCTTGAGGCCCAAGGAGGCCTAACGTTTTTCTTTAGGAGGCCAACGTTGCCCAAAAAGGGCATAACGTCATCCTAAAAGGGCATGAAGTCACCTTTACAACTTGTTTTAGGGTTTAATTATGACATTTAATATAAAAACTAGATATTATGTGTAACATGCCAGATCGACCTTTTTTTACCTTATTAATATTGTATAAATAAGGGTTTAAACCCTTGTATTATTCATCATCTTTCACTCACACTTGTGAGCACTGAAATTTGTGCCCTATCTAGGGTTTCTTGGCTGAAATTTTAGGCGCACTTGTTGAGGAAGGCTAAATTTGGAGTATTTTGGCAAGTTTCTTGGTGGATGTGTTCAACTAGGGTTTTACTTGATGATTCTTGATGTATGTAAGTGAAATTTTTGCAAATTCTTCTTAAATGAATGGTTATAGTCATTTTTATCTTGCATTTACATTGATATTATGAAATTGCTTGTTTAAACCCTAGGAATACTAGCACATGTTATTGTCCTAGCTTTAAAAGCCTTCACCTACTAGATCTTGTCAAGAGACCAATTTTCTTGAAGCATTTTCTAGGGCCTTTCCATTGCAGCACCCTAGTTTTACTTGCTTCATCTTTGCCATTTTTTCTTCATCATTGAGTTAAAGAGGGAGGAAATTCTACTAAGGCCTAGGGTTACCTACACCTTGGTAGCTAGTTTCCCCTAGGGTTTGATAGTTGGAGCCTTGGGTTACCAACACTCCATCTATTTATCCCTCTTGTCTTTGACTCTCCTACTATCATCTTTCTCCTTCAACATTTGCTGCCATATCACTGACTCCATTTTCCCTAAATCACTAGTCTAAGTATTCTTATTGATTGATTGATCAAAACAACCATCAAAACCTATACCTTGAGCTTCCTACTAACCATTTCTAACATTAGAATAGCCTAACCTACTAACATTATTGTTGTTGTTACTAAAGTAAGCTACAACCATACATTGCAGCATTAAAAGCTTCTTAAAGAAATTGAAAAGGATGATTTATGCATTGCCTTGTTTGCTTCTAATAAATGCTAGTATTATGATGTTAATGGTTGATTATTCTTAGTCATTTTTAAGTTGTTTCAAGGCATTTAATGTGAAGTATTTCCTTATAAATATTGCTGTTAGAATTTTTTTTTTACTTCATTATTATCAGTCAATTACTTTTATTGATAAAGTCTATGGTTTTATGAAGTGCTAACCAACAAGTGTACTTGCAAATATATATAGTTTCTTCTTGCTTTGTTCCGGGCAGTTACACTTTACATATTATCTTTTATTGGTTATAAAACCAGACGTTTTGATCGATGGTGACTTGTGAGAGGGGATATTTATCTAGCCACTTTGACTTTGCCTTCTCAAACCCCTAGGTCACCGGGGACATCTCCCTTGGGCCTGACACCCTAAATAGAAAGAGAGATCCTATTGAGGTGATAGTGATAGGATAGTCTTTAGTTACACCAATTTTCTCTTCTTTATCCTTTTCTTCTATCAAAGTACAAATTGCATGATAACAATAACTTCAAAATATATATAGCTAGACTTCCCCCTTTTCGCCATTCCCAATTGAACTCCCATAACATGTTCATCCAATAGGTTAGTAGTTTGTGATTTGGAGAAAACGGCACTAGGTGAAGCCCTAGTCAACCTTTGTGAACTAGAATTAATACATTCGAACCTTCAGGAGAATGGAAGTAGAGTCAAATATTTCCCTGGAATGATTTTGAACATAGTAAGAAGGAGAAGAAGTTGACTTACCCATATCCACTACACCAGTGATACTATGAAGTTGTAGGTCATCTAGAATAAATTTGGAGGTCGAAATTTCTTTCACGTCGGAAACTACGTCAATAGATCCTCGAGTGCATCCCAAAGGAGACCTTGTACAAACAATTAAAGAAATTTAAATACCATCAATTTGAAGAGTAGGAACTTCTTCTAACCTCAAACTCTTTTTCACGAAAGAAAGAGAAATAGGTGCAATCCCTGAGTCCAAATTTTGAACAATAAACTCTATAGCAATAGGAATTGACTGCTCTTCTGAAAGAGAACTCGTTTGAATCACTTTCCTCCTCTAGATATTTTTTACAAGGGGATTTTCACAACCTTTAATGATATACGCATACAAGTAGCATCTAGAACAACAAAAATGAAAATTAACATAATCCAGTATATTAATATTAATATGATTAGTTATAATAAAAATATTAATTAGGTCATGAATATTAACAATGTTATTAACCTTAATATTAATATTAGTTTGATTATTAGTATTAGTGTGATATTAATATGATTATTAAATTTAATATGTTATTAACATTATTTTGGTATTAATATTGATATTATGTTTTTTTTTTCTTGGGAATACAGCACGGGAAACCCCCGAGTACTTCCCCACATTTTGTGGATGGTAAACGGGGTAAACTGTTTAGCCTGATTATGGGCCTAACATGGCGGGGACATCAAGTGAGGCCATAAATAGGATCTTGGCCAATGATTCAAACCCAGAACCTCATTCGAGCAAACAAAGACACTCATCCACTTGAGCTAACCCACCGGACGATATTATGTTTTATATTAGTATTTTCATTAATATTTATATTTAGTCATTAGTTAACCCAAAGTATTTTCCCTTTATTTTATTGTTATTTTACGGTTCTTGGGTTGAGCTAAGCTTTCCTTGTCTTTCATTACCCCCCTTTACTAACATTCAAAATTATTTTTGTGATCAACTTCTTCCTCTTCAAATTATTTTATCGATTCATTTTGATTTTTCATATATATATATATATATATATATAAACACACACACTTTATGAAAGTCTCTTATACCCCTAAGTTCGAAGAGTTTCTATTTACATTATTTTATTTTAATTTTAACAGAGTTTATAAAGTTTTACTATGGTTTTATTCTAGCACAATGTATAAAATTCATAGATATGAATGAGAAAACATGTGAAGTTTTTCTTTATGTATCTACATACATGTAAGGTCTAACTTATCCATAAACAGGGGTAATATGTCAATTTTTTTAGATTACTACCCTCATTAGTCTTATTTGATATGTCCATTGAGTTTGGGCATATATCTTATCTTTCAAAAGGAGAGACATATACTTCTTTCCTCTAGTTACATCCAAGCTCCAAATTTCCAATTTGGCCACCAACATCATATATAAAAAGGCAATATACTTTCAACCTTGTCACTTTGAGTAGATTTGATAGGCTTGTGGTAGTCATTCTCATCAGATTCCTTTAGGGTTTTAAATTATCATTCTATCATCATGTTTTGTTATATTAAGTTGACCCATGTTTTGTTGTCTTAAGTTGACCCATCATTGTATGTTTTCATTAGTTTGACTATCAATATAAATTATTTGTTGAAAAATGAAGATATACATTGAAACTAAAAAAATAAATTAACATACCACTGTCAAAGACGTTATCTCAAGAAATGTAATTGACAAATCATGAACTAAATAAACTAAAAAAATGCTTATTATATAACAAAGTTATATATATATATATATATTAAAAATATAATTGTGCCATCATAGATGCCATAATCCATGTTTCTAGTTTCTTCCCAAGATTTGTGGAAGCTGAGGACAATCAAAGTATTATGGAAAAGGTTGGGAAAGAAGAGTTAGTCAAAGCTCTTCAAAGTTTTCAAAATGATAAGAGTATGAGGCAAGATGTGTTGATGTTTTGTAGCATTGGGGATGTATTCTCACATTGGCCTTGGTGTCGGGCATGTGGGAATCTTTGTTGGCACTCACATTGCATTTTTACTTTGTAAAAATCCTTTTTATATAGGGTTGGGGCTTGATATTTTTGTTGTTGGGGATTTTCACCCACTTGGAGGAATAAACAATTCTAATTTAATGTTGAGTTTAGTGGAGGGCTTCTAAAGTAGGTGTTGGATGCAGGCCTAGCCAAGACGAAAGATTATTTTTTGAGGAAAATCATGCAAGAGGGAAAAGACAGCTGGAAGGAAAAGTCACACGTGTAAGAGAAGCAAGGGAAGCACACATGCAAGGAAGATCTAACAATGCTAGGGTTAGGGTTTTTGTAATGAATTGTAATGGTTGGTGAGCCATGGATATAAATAAGTAGTACTTAGGTGATAGAAAGGACGTCAATAGAGAGGACACACACGGAGAGACAGAAAGAGAGAAAGTTGTAAGAACTGTATGAGTCATTAAGTTGGTGAGATAGGGGAGGAGTGAGCGACTCGATCCCGAGGGTTAGATCACAGGCTGAGAAGCCTGGTGTGATCTAGTCATCCTCACAGGGATCGAGGAGCATGTGTACAAGGGGGCGAACTAAGATTGTAATCACACACGACGTGATATATTTATGAACTATAATAAAATATCGAGAGCCAGATATTTGTGGACGTAGCCCAGGAGGGGGTGAACCACGGTAAAATTAGTGTTATGTGAATGAATGGATGTGTATTTATGTCTGATTAATTGGTGAATTTTAGGTGAATGAAGTACTTAGTAGATATGGTATTCCACATGCATGCATAGAATGAATGTTATAACTAGATGCTAGACTGAATGAGTAAAGTTTACAGCGCAGAACCACATATCTCTCTTAGTCTCAGGTTGCAAACACCTGAGTATTACAGCCACCCATAGAGCTATCTCGAGTGATACTATGCAGTACAATATGTGTGTTGCGTTTCCTTCTAGTTTAGCAGAGGGGTCGATAGTTTTAAAGGGATTTTGTTGGGAATATTATCTAATATGAACCAGGGTCAATCTAGGAAGGTAAAGTAGAATCAAAATAAACCATAAGTAATCCCCTAGACCAACATAATAGTAGATACCAAACCAACAAATGGTTCCATTGGTGGTTGTGTGGAAGAAAATGGGACTGAGTATGTGAGATTTGACGAATACGCATCAAAAGAATGTCAAATCATAGAATGAGTCGTTGACAGAATGAGAATCTAGAAGGGAATGTTGAGATTGTGGAATCCAACGAAGGCAAAGGTAGAGAGTTGGTTGAAGACAAAGGAGCCAGATTTTGTGCAGAAAGATAACATAAATCTGAATTTAACACCGTGTAAATATCTGGACAAGTACATATTCAGTGACTTGCATGAAGTCTTTTTTTGTGATTTCCCGCATGTGTTGCAGGAGTGGATAAAAATATTGAAAGAAAACCATCCTACAAATAGGATCAAATAGCTAGAGTGGAATCCTGAAGCGATCACGCAGTTCAACAAGTTGATAACAAGTTTACGCGCACAGTATATTTCTAGTTAGAGAACATTGTTGCAGGATTTATCACAGAATTTGCGGTAGATACAATGAAGTCGTACAATGCAACGGACCAAGAGTTCTTGAAGGGACCTCGAGGTAGGTACATCAGATCGTTATAGACTTCCATTAAGATATTACTATATAACAAAGGTGTGATGACAATGGAGTTAGACAACTAAACTTCCCTGCGTGTATGGGCGAAGGGGGGAAGAACTGACAGGAGAAGGAGAAATGGAAGGAGAAGGGGATAAAGGAAATAAGGAGGAGGCCTTGGACCCAATTATGATGAACGAAGACCAGATCAAGTGGATCATGGCAACAACTAGAAATACGTGTAGTGGATTACCCTACCAATATAAGGTGAACACCAAGAAGAGATCCATAGCCATGAGGGAAGGCTTGGCAAGTGATGAAGAGGAGGTAGAGGATCTCCTGGATGTGGAGCAAATTGAGGAAATCCTGCGTGCAACATAAGAGAGGAATACTAGAGGTCTAAGATTGTAAATAGAAGGCAACACTCCTATCCATATCAGTGTCAGTGTGGAACCCATAAACCCATGTGTGACTAATACACCAAGAAGAACACCACCATTTAGACAACCGAATTTCGGGAGAAGGAAGACAAAAGGAAGTACATATACACAAGGAACAACAACTGGGGGAGCCAGTTCAGAAAGTAGTAGTCAAGTATCTACATCGCGCGGAGGTATTAGTTCAGCATTCATGATGGTAGGACATGATCCCACCATCAGGCTACTAGAATTCAAAGGAGAGGTGTCAGAGGACCCGGAGAAGCACCTGTTTATCTGTGAAAATATCTGGGAATAAAAATAGATCACAGACGAGGATACTAAACTTGCATAGTTAGCTATCACGCTAATATATCGTGCACTATATTGGTACATGATTTTAGCTGCAAACAATTTTCCAAGGACAACCATAACGATTGGAGATATGAAGAAGTTGTTGATAAATGAGTTCTAGAAGCCTAGTTCAAAGGATCATTACATGAACGAAATGATCGAGATTAGACATAAACCAGGAGAATTTGTATGAGAGATTGATCAAATGATTGAAGTGAAATCTACAATATGTCATGATAGATATGCAACATAGGCATGTGTTCGCCAATTCACTGCTACCACACTTGAAATACCAGTTGTGACAAAAAAAAGTTTCATACGCATGCAGAGGCTCTATAGGCAACCTTACAACTGGAAAAAAACCAATATCATAACACAGATCCATCCATAGAGGAGATGAAGGAGGATCTGAAGAACTTAACGTTCCAGCTAAACCAGAACAAAGGTAAGGACAAAAGAGAAGTTGGTTGGTGTACCACATGTAGGGCAGAAGGACACCATAAGAACGAATGTCCAACATTCGCGCAGTACATGGCAGCAGGAATGCCAAACCCATTACCAATAGAAGGACTATGGTGTGAGATCTGTAAGAAATAGGGTCATGATCCATACCACTACCCAATGATGCAGAAGTACCAGACAGTATCGAAGAGCTCGTATTGCAACTTTTGCAAGTCAGTAGGCCATGATGAAAAAGATTGCAAAACCATGGACCTTATGAGGGAAATAACATCATATGCATACATGGTGCAGGCATAAATGATGATTGGGCAAGTTGTACCTTAGTTTAACCAAGTACCATCCCCGTACAACACTGCGTAGCAACAATATAACAATGTTCATCAACAATATAACATTGTGCATCCGCAGTATAATACTGTGCAGTATAACCAGGTGCCTCAGTGTAATGCACCATGAGGGGCTTGAGATGGCTACAGAGGTGGAGGAAGAGCAAGAGGAGGCTTTGGAAGAGGTAGAGGACCAGTGGTATGCCACAATTGTCAACAACCAAGACACTATGCAAGAGAATGTCCACTTCCACCAGCGACATGTATGTATTGTAGCGCATCATATCATGACACGGAAGAATGTCTTACACTATTAGGGAAGATCCAAGAGAAGAGGAATCAAAACAATCAGAATGTCCACTGGATTTCAGCAAAAGCAATGTATGAAGGAAGAAACATCAACATAGTTACATGGGGAGGAGATAAAACAAGAAACGACGTAGTAAGACAAGAGCGAGCACAACACCAATGGGTGAAGAAGAACGTTGAACCAAGAAAGAATTTTGATGTGCATAATGAAAAGGAGATATTCAAGCAAGCCAGACAATAATTCCTGAAGACGGACATTACATCGACATTAATTGCGCAGTATAATAAGGAAGTACCAAAGTATGAGATGCCTCCATCGTTGGATCACACAGAAGAAACACAACCACTAGGAAAAGTAAGTACCATTAAGGGTTTTTTTAAATCTTGTGTTAGATTACTAAATGATCAATCCTATGTTAAATTATTACAAAATATGCTAGAAATATGTAGCATAGAGGTAGAAGGAAAGCTAGAACAAAAAATAGTTAACCATCTGCATACAAGAAGGAGAACAAGCAGGGAATTCAAATTGAACGCCAACATTGGATATTTCAACATGGAGATATTATACTGGATTTAGGATCCGAAGTTAATGTATTACCCAAGAAGACATGGCAATGTATGGGAGAGCCCACATTAGGATATTCACCAGTTCAGTTGAAACTAGCAAATCAACATAGATTTCTACCAATTGGAAGACTAAAAGGAGTGACAGTAGATCTGGATGGCGTAAAGACTAAAGTCAACTTTGAAGTAATCGAGATAGTGGATGGCACAACACCTTATCCATCATTTCTTGGTTTGGATTGAGTGTTTGATAACCAAGACATAATCAACTTAGAGATGCGGAATATGACCTTTGAGTCAGGAGAATGTAGATTCATTGCGCCATTGGACCCATCATAAGGGGAAAGGTTCGTAGAGCCTACTTTCTTGGACCTAGAGGAAATTAACCAGTTGTACAAAACAATTGCGCGACAAGAAGATTATGTGAATCCAACCGTAAATGGGGTACTCAGTTGGAGAAGAATCACCTCATGTGCGTCAGACTTAGATACGGGCTTAGAAAATTGGCAATAGAGGCTACACGAATTCTCCACAAGAAGATGTGCAATAATAGACCGCACAGTGAGATGGGTAGGTACTGAGATAAGGGAACCTCCTAACTTCCATGGGGTGAATGACCTAGAAGAATTCTTAACATGGTATGAAGATGAAGTGTTATAAAATCATAGGCTCTTAGCCCTAGATATAGCACTCAAGGAAACACATGCAATATGGTGGGGTGTGCACAAAGAAACAGTCAAGGACTGATACTAATGTAAGTGGGTACTAGGCATTCGGTTTGGCACAGAAAACGGAAGTAACCAGCTGCAAAGTTATGAAAAACAGGGGGCACGAGAAGAACACTTGGATAAGTGCAGAGCGCTATGGAAAATGACACCACCAGAGGACTGGCCTCATCATTTTGTTCACACATTAGAAGGCATCCCAACGAACTGGTATATAGACCAGGAACTGCGCAGAGGAACTATGAGCTGGATAGTATTACAACAGAACTTTATAGTGTCTTTCTCATTTGAGCATGAGAAACCCAACATAGACGCAACACTTAAACAAATCAAAGGGGTGATATTCATTAAAGAACTGGAAGTTGAACTCATGACAGAAGAACAACATCAAAACAGACAGATAATAAAAGAACTATTGTCATGCTACCACGTGTAGGAAGAAGCACCAAATGAAGATGACCTGTGCGATATTCAGATTGAGGAAGGTGAAGGCGAAAGAGAAGTGGAGGGTCCATCATTGGAATCATAATTTATTTTTGCGCCGATCAAGGTGAAAAAAGTCAACATTGGGACAGTTGAGAACCCTAAAATGGCCAGCATTTGAGACTTCTGGGATGAGAAAACAGTGGAAAGTATAATAGAGTTACTGCCTGAGTACAGTGACATGTTTCCAACAACATTCACAGAAATGAAATGCATAGTAAGAGAGCTAGGCGAAATGAATATACCGCTCAAAGATGAGGCAAGATCGATCAGACAACGACCATACAGACTAAACCCCATATATAAGCAAAAAGTGAAAGATGAGATCGATAAAATGTTGGAGGTTGGAATCATAGAACCTGTAGAAGAATTTGAATGGGTAAGCCCAATGGTAGTTCAAGAGAAGAAACAAAGGGGGATAATAATATGTGTTGACTTGAGGAAGCTTAATGATGTGTGCCTACATGACCCATTTCCTACTCATTTTACGGATGAGGTGTTGGAGAATGTAGGAGGGAAGGAGGCGTATTCATTCACCGACAGATTCTCAAGATACCATCAGATCAAGATAGCACTAGAAGATAGATACAAGACTACTTTTTCCACAAAATGGGGATCCTACAAGTATATATTCAAGTCATTTGGACTGAAGAATGCACCAACAATATTTTCCAGAGTAGTCATAGTTGCATTCAAGGAATTCATCCACCAGTTTTTAGAGGTATATTTGGATGATTGGACAGTCTATAGTTTGTTGAAATACCATGTAGGAGTGTTGAGGATGATGTTAGAAAGATGGAAGAGGTGTCAGCTATCGTCAAATATCAAGAAGTGCATCTTCATAACACCTTTTGGGATACTATTGGGTCATATAGTATGCAAGTAAGGCTTGCTAGTAGATCCTGCCAAGATTGCAATAATTGTTAGCTTACCACCATCAAGAACAATGCGCCAATTGAGAGAAACATTGGGACACACAGGATACTACAGGAAGTTTATAAAGGGGTATGCGCAGATCACTACGCTAATGGATAAATTGCTAAGAAAAGACAACAAGTTTCAGTGGAATGAGGACTGTCAGCGTGGATTGGACACCTTGAAAGAGAATATGGTAATTGTACCAATACTAGAATTCCCATATTGGGAAAAGACATTCCACGTCCATGTAGAGGCATCATTCATAGCACTTGGAGTTATTATGGCGCAACTAGGAGAAGGAGAATTGGACCATCCTATAGCATTCGCTAGTAGAAAAATGTCAAAGTCAGAGGAAAATTATAGTACCACATAAAGGGAAGGATTAGTGATGTTCTATGCGCTTCATAAATTTAGGCATTATTTATTGGGGAAACATTTCAATATGTTCATAGACCACTTAGTGCTCAAATACCTCGTCAAAAAGATAGTGTTGGGGGGGATAATTTGTATATGGTTATTGTTGTTCCAGGACTTTGACTTTGAAGTCACAGTCAAACCAGGAAGGTTGAACATAGGACCTAATCACATGTCGAGGATCGCTAATGGGGAGGAACCTACGAATCTCGAGGAAAAATTTCCCGACGTGCAACTATTTTTAGTCCAGATAGATGATGAATACTTCATAGACATCATCTAGTACCTGAGTACAGGGACTGCGCCATAGGAATTCAACACTGCACGGAAGAAAAATCTAGTCGTCAGGGATGCAGACTACCAATTGATTGCAGGACATTTATACAAAATGGGTGTAGATAACATCTTGAGAATATTTGTACTAGAACATGAAATACCAAGGATTTTAGCAGAACCCCATGATGGAATAGCAGGAGGACATTATGCAGGAAAAGATACCATGTAGAAGGTATTGCACGCAGGACTATGGTGGTCGATTGTTCACAGAGACTCAAAGGACTATTGCAAGAATTGCGATGTATGTCAAAGGGTTGGGAGACCGAATAGAAGGGACGAGATTCCCCTGAGACCATAAGTAACCTTGCAGGTATTCGACAACTAAGAAATAGATTTTGTGGGACCAATTAAACCACCAACAAAAAGGTCAGGAGCGAGGTGCATTATCACTGGGACATAATACTTAACAAGATGGGAAGAAGAAACACCAGTGAAAGATTGCAACGTAGAGACAACATCACACTTCTTGTTTGAGCAAGTGATCACTAGATTTGGTTGCCCAAGGATTTTGATGAGTGACCAAGGCACTCACTTCATTAACAACACTATTAGGGCTATGAATGAGGAGTTTCAAGTTTATCATCAAAAGAGTACACCATATCATCCTCAAGCAAATGGAACAGTGGAAGCCTTTGACAAAATCCTCGAGAATGCATTGACAAAGATCTGCAATGTTAATAGGGATGAGTGGGACTTGAAGATACCAGCAATATTCTGGGCGTACAGGACCACATGCAAAAAGTTGACAGGACATACACCATTCAGATTGGTGTATGGACAAGAAGAAGTGGTGCCATTAGAATTTTTGGTACCTAGTCTGCGCGTAACAACAATTACAAACATGACAGAGCGAGGCACGGTACAAGAAAGAATAAATCAACTAATGGTCATGGAGGAATATAGGATTCTAGCAGGGTTTCACTAAGAAGTACATAAAGCAAGGGACAAATCTTGGCATGACAGACATATCAAGAGGAAACATTTCAAGGAAAGAGACTTAGTCTTGGTGTATGACAGTAAATCTCTTCAGCACCTAGGAAAACTCATAATGCATTGGTTAGGACCATAAGAAGTAAATACTATCACAAATGGGGGAGCTTTATAGTTTAAGGATTTAGGAGGAATAGATCTTACAAGGATGATCAATGGGAGTCGACTAAAGCTGTATAGGGACAGTCGACCTCCTAGCACTTAAAAAAACAAAAACAAAGGGGTTACCATGTTGGACATCAAAAGATAGAAACAAAGGCGTAGTGCGTCAAAGAAAGAATGAGCACGTGCACTCAGAAACTCTAGCATGACGGAGAAAGGACCAATGGTCACCAAAAGACGAAAAAAACGGAAATGATGGGTACTGAAAATACGTGCCAACGAATGACAACTATCAAAATTGAATGACAAGAACGAGTCATGGGATGTCGCATTAATCGCGTCAACTGGTGATGGCAAGGAAATTTAATGGCAAGTACACAGGAAGCACCAGTTCATTCAAAACCCAAATTAGGTAACGTCTTTGAGAAGCTTCACACGATCTCTATATAAATCCAGCACGTGAGGATCGAAAGGGTTATTGTGAAATTGAAAAAATCACAAAGCAATAGAGTACATGGAGCAGAGATCAAATTTGCAGAAATCACAGAGCCAACTAATCTCGGTGAAGAATACCTCTACCACCATGGCACCACCCAAACTAGGAGCATCGAGACAGACTTGCAGATGACCTCGAAGCAATATTAGATCACCTTAGTAGTCATAGGGAAGTGAACGACAACCACCTTAGCCTCCAGAAGTTGTCAACTTGGACGAAATCTCATCACCCAACATGGAACCAAGAAGCCCCACACCAGTGGTGGAGGAAACCCAACAGACAACACCAGTGGGAATGGACATTGATATGTTGGAAATAGGACAAGGCCAGCAGGTTGAGGACACAGGAAATCATTCACACCCTGAAAACCCTGAAGAAGTCTTGAGATTCAATGGGACGGTCCTGAACCAGGCAGAAATGACCATGCCAGAAAGATCACACACAAGCACATCAGAACAGCCACAGGAGGGCACAGTGGAAGATGTCACCGACTGAGCAGAGGAGTATGCAAAAGAGAGACCAATGGAGGTTGTAACCTCGATTCAGCCACCACAGTGTAAGGGAAAACATCCAATAGCAAGATCACCACACAAGCAGTCCACCACAACCATAATCTTGCTGCACATTTCGGAAGGGGTGTGTGTCACGGGCAACATGTTAGGCCACATGGAGAAATTGCGGTACTCAGACCACGATGTGACGGACACAGACAAGTTTCCAGAGTTTGACAAGAAAGTTTACCTGGAAACAGTGGGCTTAGGACCCTTTGGCGAACCAATTAACCAACTAAGACAGTGGTCAGATGGACTGGCCAAAACTAGGATTATATGCCTATTGGACATACCAAACTTTGGAAGGGGCCGAGATGCAAACAAATACATCAAGCAGTTGATGGCAGTCACTAATGGAGGATACCTGTGGCTGGAACAACTTGTATCGATAGACACGGATCTCATTGCATACATCATAGAGATGCCAACACGGGGAGAGACACCTGCGCAGTTCCTTGATGACAAGACGAAGGAGAAGGCATTGGTCACGCAAATGAAGAAGAAGTATTGTATAGAAATAGGGTCGCGCAGAATCATAATTAAGCGCATTAGTGACGCGGCCACAAGGATGGACACAAAAATCATGGTGTGCAAGTTACTCAGTAAATGTCGCAAGGAGGAAGTCCCTGTTGGGGTCATCGCATCTGCATCATGCAGAGGGCACCACACTCAATTAGGCCCCGTACTTGTTGAAACTGTTCCTGGAAGACTGCAAGGACGCACAGGACCTGGGGACATAATTTCACTATTCATGGCTACTCGTCCTGATCGCCTTGGTCAGATGGAAGGAGCCTAAGTATTCATTCTTTGTCGTGATATCCAATCCTTTCCATGTAGCACAATACCTATCACTAGGGAGGAATTCAGACCACAAGAACAAAAAGGTGAATGTAGGCATGTTCGAAGGATATTACAACGACTTGCAGGAAAGCATCACCAACACTTGGCGGATTACACCAGATGTGGTCACACAGTATCAGGGCATAGCCAAATTCAAAGCAACCAGGCATACAATGTGGATCAAAGCATGGAAGGATCCCAACAACCAATGGATACAACTGTGGTACTGCATCAAGGAAGAGGACGTAGAAATGGCTATCAAGGATTGGAACGATGACCGGGGGATTCCAGTCCTGAATCAAGAGATGTCCACGGATAAGGAGGTAGAGGTAGGGCAGGAACAAACACCTACAGGAGACAAAAAAGCACCCAAGAAGCCAAGAACAGGCCAAAACCCGGTGCAACAGAAGAAAGGGGTGTGTTCAAGAAAGATACCCAGGCGACAAAGAAGAACAAGACCCAGTCATCGTAGGAACATGAAAAAGAGATTGAGACAACACATGGAGCAACATCAAGTGCTACTCATCAGGAGCAAGGCCGGACCAAGAGGCTAGTCATACAAATGGGGGGTGCGTGCAAGAAAGCTAATATGCACAAAATCCACCATAATACATGATCATGGAGGACGACACGGACCTCGTGGCTCGGATGGTCCAGGGTCGAAAAATGAAATATTTTGATGAATCTCAACACCAAAGGGATATGATGTAGGATGAGTTGGAAGACATGAGGCAGCTCCTCAAACAAATCATAGAAACACAGAGGGCCAGAAGAGGAATAGAATCAGTCCCAGCAGCAGCACAGACATGAGTCGAGGCTGGATCGAGCGAGCAGGATAGGATCCATATGACAACACAATCGATCTCGACATTTCACATTACACCCAGCATAAGGGGGAGAACTAAGATTATAACCATTCATGGTGTGATATATTTATGAACTATAATAAAATCTTGAGAGCTAGATCTTTGTGGACGTAGCCCAGGAGGAGGTGAACCACGGTAAAACCTGTGTTATGTGAATGAATGGATGTGTATTTATGTATGATTAATTGATGAGTGTTAGGTGAATGAAGTACTTAGTAGATCTGGTATTCCACATGCATGCATATAATGAATGTTATAACTGGACGTTAGACTAAATGAATAAAGTTTACATCGCACAACCACAAATCTTGCTCAGTCTCAGGTTGCAAACACATGAGTATTGCAGCCACCCATAGCTACCTTGGGTGAGACTGCACAGTAAACTCTATGTGTTGCGTTGCCTTCTGGTTTACCAGAGGTTCGATAGTTTTAAAGGGATTTTGTTGGGAAGCTTATCAAATATGAACCAAGGTCAATCTAGGTTGGTAAAGTAGAATCAGAATAAACCATGAGGAATCCCCTAGACCAACAGAAGAGTAGATACTAAACCAACAGTAAGTTAGGGGATTCTAAACCCAGTTTTAGACTCCTATAGAAGGAGAGACAATGTGAGGAGGCACCACACATATTATCTTGTCATCATGTGTTTGGCTTAAGTGAGTGAGCACTCTTTCCAAGGGGATTGATGAGTAAAATTTCAATAAGGAGGATTTTCACTTTGGAAAATATGGTCTAGGGTTTCTGGTCTTTCTTTCACAAATTTTCAGCCAAGGAGAAGGAGCCACATGTGTGAGAGAAAGGAGGAGAGGTCGCATGTGTGGAATTTGTATAGGTCGTATTCTGCATTAATTGCAGGTCATACCACACATGTGAACTGTACAGACTGCATCTGCAGTAGGACAACTGCACATGTGGGTTGTAGGGCTGACACAACCATACAACTGTGACATCATCCAGGTACGGTTGTGATGCCAGTAGGATTTTAGGCATATTTGTAAGTTGGAATATTTTCCAGAATTTCACTGAGATTGTAATTTTTGTTGTGAGGATTGTTTTTGTCCTAGGGATCCTCAATATGAAAAGAACAATTGTGCAAAAATTGTGTCTCTTGTCCATGGATTATTTCTCTCTAATATTTTTGCTTCTGCTATAATTTTTTGTCACAATTCCAGTAAAAAATTATTTAGTGATAACATTCCTAGAATTTACTATTTGAGGTCACTTGAAGTAATTTCCATATATGAAATTGAATGCTTAAAAATTGACATGGTATCAGAGCATAGGCTATAGAGAGAGAAGTCATCTTCTTGAGACACAAGTTGATGCAGATTTGTGTTCTTGTTCAAGATTGGACACGATGGTGGGCACTCTTAGAGTTGAGGATAGATTGGAGGGGGCCACAAATTTCTGGACTTAGAAGGATAGGATTCTTTTTCTTTTGGAAGAGAATGATCTCAAAGATTACATTGAGAAGGTGATTCCATATACTAATGATGCACAACAATTGGCAGCTCATAAGAAGAACGAAGTGAATTCCAAGCGGGTGTTGTTGGATTATGTGAAGGATCACTTGATTCCTCATATTTTCGAGAAGAAAACAAACAAGGAGATGTACAATACTTTGGTGGGATTGTACCAAAGCATGAACTCATACCTGAAGTTGATTTTGAGGCATAAGCTTCGATTATTTGAGATGTGCAAATTAGATACAATTGCTAGCTATTGTTGAAATATTGTAACTTCGAAGATATTCTAATTATATTTGAGTTATTATTTTATAGATCAAATCCCCTTTTGCAGATTGATCAAGTCGGGTCTTGTATAAGATCAAATCCCATTTTGTGGATTGTTCAAACTATATTTGTATAGTGGTATTTGTAAAGTCGGCCCCTAGTAATTATAAAGTGGTTTTAGCCACTTCTAGTATAATTTGGCTCAACCAAGTGAAGAGACACAACCCTAGCAACATCTCACACATGTATTTATATGTGAGGTTGGTGTATCATTTACACACACACACTCACTCATCTAGTATGCATATCTTGAAGGAAGTTGCAGTTGCAGGAGGAAGGAGAAGAGAGGTGCATGCTCAGCCTTGGTTTGTCTTTAGTGTTTTGGTCTTAGTCTTGGAATTGTATTGACAATCTATTGTTGATGAAGTTTTTGTTGGGTTTTCTCCCCCATGAGGGTTTCCCAGGATAAAATGGTCCATACCTTGTGATTGTGTTTCTTTCAGTGATCTTCTTTATATTGTTTCTTTGGAAATGCATTGAATTCTCATGTAATTTAAAAATAACCTAATAATAGTAGTAAAAACTTACATGGTATCAGAGCTTGACTGAGTAGAGAATCTTTCACTATGTATCTAGACGTCATTGTTGTCGTACAAGAAAATTAGCACTTTTTACTAAAGAGGAATTTTTTACCAAAAACCATGTTGGGAAGTGCACCATGCCCTAGCGCATATTTTTACAGCTTGAGCGAACTTTTTCAGTGGTTGGATTCTCCAGAAAGTCAAACCCTAGTTTTGAATGGTACCAGGAAACCAGAACCAATACCAGAAGCACTAGACCAGAAGTGTGCAAGTCCAGTTTCAAGGGGTAAAACTTGGATTTTTCAAAAATAGTCAGCTCCAACAAACTTGCCCCAGCCCAGTGCATCTCCTGGTAAGCTCAATTTCATTTTTTGAGCACTTTCATTTTCTGGTCATTTTCTTAGCTCCAGGTCAAGATGTTTGCAAGCACCAAGTTTGTTGACAAGTTAGAAGGTGTGGAATTTTTTTTTTCCTAGAAGTATAGAAATATTGAACTCATTTTTGAAGAGAATGACATTGCAAAATTCATAAAAGAATATGTATCAAAACCCAAAGAAAATGCAGCCAAAGAGAAGTACAAGAAGGATATGATTAAGGATAAAAGAATAATTGCAGATTCCATTAAAGGCCACTTGATCCCTCAAGTGTCTTCTAAGCATACTCCAAAATATATTTTTGATTCCTTAACTAGAATCTATGAACGAAGGAACATCAACCGAAAGATGAACTTGAGAACCCAACTCAAGAACACAAACATGTAAAAAGGAGAAACAGTTCAAGACTATTTCTCTAGGGTTTCTCAATTCAAGGAATAGTTAGAGGCAATTGGAGACAACTTAGATGAATATGAAATCATGATGACAACTCTTAATGGTCTCACAAGACCTTGGGATTCCTTCATCCAAACTATTTGTGCAAGAAAAGAGAAACTCCAATTTGACAGTTTATGGGAAGAATGTGTAATGCCCCATATCTTGACCTTTAGGGAGTTAGAAGATTGATTGTTTACTCATCTTAGTAATTCAATTCTTAACATTTGTTTGGGCTCATTTAGATTGAGATAGATATTTGAGACATGTACATATTTTTATGTGTTGCATGATATTATTTGCATTGTTATATACTCATGATGATGATAGTTCTTTGGTTTGTTTAAACATGCAAGTTAAAATGTGGAATTTAGGTACGTGGATACTAGTTCAAGTTATGATGTGAATGCATAATAGATGCCAGACATGAAAAAAATAAACATGCATTTCTTAAATTGAACGTCAATACAGATATGGATCCTTATATGAAATTATTATGTATATGCATAGATATGAGTTATTGGTGGATTAACTTACAGGTTAATGAGATATGTGATAGCCAAATGACTGTAGTGTTGAGGTGACTTGGATGTCGTAGACATCAAGAAGATAGTATATGCTATATGTTTTACTTATTATTTAATTTATGATTCGAAATATTGCTATGATTTGTGATGAGTGTGGTTTTTACAGGACGCACAACTTGCCCAGAGTGGTTGTTTGATGGCGTGACTCTAAGAACAGTAGTTGCACAGTATGGCTCGATATAGAGTGTTGACCCTAGTTCTATAAGGAGGGGTGGATATATTTCCCATCGTTTATCCTCTAAGACCTAGAGTTGTGGGAGGGATGTGTGAAGTCACGCTCCCCTAGACATGTGATGGCGACTGCTAGTTGCCTGTTGGGGAAGCTTGGTTGAGATGTATGACACTTCCACTTATGGGTTCTATCTGGAGTTAGGTCAATATAGTTGACACTCCAACTTATTCCAACAAAGGAAAGGATAGGATGGAAGATGGAAGTAGGTTAGGAAGGAAGGGTGCTTCGATGTTAGTTGAGAATAATGATTGGTGTTTGCACCCAATTCATCACTGTGTGAGCAAATTATGAGTGCTTACATGCCCAGTTGGGCTCTGATAGGCATGACAGCTGTGAAGTAAAAGGTTAGAAAGAGAAACAACTAAGTTATAAACAGAAATTAAATTAAAACTAATTAAAACTATGAGCATATAAAGAAATGAAAAACAAATATAAATGGACCAATATCACCAATGTATAAGTTGATCTGATTG
>SNQJ01S0038578.1:54598-82472 GCA_010110895.2 Picea sitchensis
AGCTCCTTGAATAACCAAGAATGTGGGAGATGTGGAACTAGACAGAAAGAGGAGTGTTGAAGATGAAAATATGGGACTTGTGATGATTTATCAAGGTGCCAGAAGCTTCCATGAAATCATCAAGAACCCCCTTAAGGGATCTTGCTTCCTTGTAGAGGGGACACCCATTAGCATGGTATCATCAACAAACTTGTTGTGGGAAATCGAGGTAGCAGAGTGATGGAGTTTAATGCCCTGAAGCTTTTGAGAAGAGATGGAAACTTTGAGGTTACAACCCAACCCTTCATCCATAAGAACAAATAAGAAGGGGGAGAGCGGGTCACCTTGTCTGATGCCTCGAGAGGGGAGAAAATGAGAGGAGGGTCCTCTATTGATAAAGAGAGAGAAGAAATCATAGGATACGAGAGCCATGATCCACTTAATCCACTCAGGATGGAAGCCAAAGGCCAAGAGGATCTCATTGCTGTATTTCCAACTGAGTTTATCAAAATCTTTTGACATGTCCAATTTGATGAGCATTCCAGGGGTTTTAGTGGTTTTTAAAGAATGTACAACCTCATGGGCTAGGATGATGTTGTCCAAAATTTGGAGACCTTCCACATAACTAGATTATTTAGGGGAAATCAAGTGGGGTAGGAGGGGTTTAAGGTGGAGGGATATGACCCTGGAGGTTATCTTATAGATGATGTTACATAAGGCTATAAGGAGAAAATTCTCGTGGTCAAACACCTTTTCTTATTTGGGGATAAGAGTGAGGAAGGTTTCATTTAAGGTTGGGAAGACACCCGATATCCTTTGCGACTCCTTCACAATATCCCACACATCAAGCTTCATCACTTGCCAAAAATGATGGAACAAGTGTGAAGTGAAGCCATCTAGACCAAGTTATTTTCCAGGGGCTAAAATGATGTTGGTAGCTTCCACTTCTTCCATGGAAATGGGGCACAAAAGGATGACATTTTTTTCATTCGAGATCAAGTTGAGGATGTTTTTGGTGATGGAATGAATAACAATAGTTCTATTAGACTGAGATTCAATGAGAAAGTCCTGAAAAAAAGTGGTTAGCTCATGTTCAATATCATTATGGGAGGTGATATTGTTACCTTGGGTGTAATTAATGTGGTTGATGTGATTGGAATGACATTGTTGGACCATGAAGCAGTGAAAAAAATTGGAGTTGCGTCCACCTTCCTTGCGCCATTGAACTTAATAATTTTGTCTCCATAAGATTTCCTCTTGCTTCTGTATCTGTTCCAGCTGTGTTGCAATTATATTCTCCTTTTGAGCAAGATATTATAAATGAACTTGGAGGATGATATGCTGCTGAAGCTCTTCCATTTTTTATTCCAGAAGCCTTTGGGACTGAAATATGTTCCAAAAAACCAATTTGTTCTACAAGTTCTCTGTCTAGGGTTTTAGTTTTCTCCTTGCAACATTCTCATTGATTTCAGGCCTATAGATCAATGGGTGGTCGCTCGATTGAGGTTCGGATCCAAAACCATAAGCAAGGAAGAGTTCTTTACGTCAATCCGATTAAGAATCTCGTCCGTGCAGAGGAGTTTTAAATATCTAGTGAAAATAGGGGTATTCTTTAATATCCCACGAACACATGCGCTATGTGATAGGTTCACTAAGTGGAGACCCCGTGAAGGGAATACATTCTCCTTGATTGCAGGTTTTAGAGAGGCTTCGAAGAAAAATATCCCTTGATCACAACCCTCGGAGCCATTGCTGAAATCGAGGCACATTGTTGACTATGCGATTTAGAAAAGAAAGAATCATCTCGACGTGAAACTTGATGCAGAATTCCCAATGGGACACCACCATTCTTCAAAGGCTGAGCTTTGAATGATGATTTTTTCCCACTCACCCTTGCACCAATACATAAACCGAGTTTCCCGGTATCATAGAATCATTGGTGCCTCCACACAATTTTTTTAGAGCATTGGAAAATTTTTCCTCGGGTATCGGTGAGAAGATTTTTGTCTGAGAGGATAGTGAGTGAGAGGATAGTGAGTGTCTGGGAAAGTATTTGAAGAAACAGTTTTGGTATTTTTTGGCCATATAGCTACATACATGAAATGTTTCACTCGGGACTATAACAAGTGACCTTTCAAAACAAAGATCACCGACTTTGAAAGTGAACAAAGAGGTATATGCGGTTTTTGGCACTTCAGAGTTATTTCAGAGCTATTTCTCATGCTTCGGTGTACCTTGCTACTGTTCTTAAATATCTTAGCGTCAAGGTTTTGGAACTTGTTGGTAATGTTTCTAGAGACAAGAAGAAGATTCACACTCTCAGAATTGAGGTATATTTGCAAAAATTCTTTTTGTAAGTTAATCGTACCTTTCAAAATTAAATTACATTGTAAACGAGTGCACTTTCGGTAGAAACTGACACCCTCCATTTGTTGTTTTCAATCTTGACTCCGTCTATAAAGTCTAGTTGGAGTTGAAAGAAACCGCTGACGTCTATTTCTGAGCTATGGATAGAGTTGAGGAACTATTAGAGTTATTGAACAATCTAATCCTGTCTTATGTGGACAATATAGTCACCATTGAAAAACTCAATTTGCATTATGTTGTAACTTGCTTGCAAGTTTTTCAAGCGAAAGCAACATTATTTCAAACTCAGACTAGACTTCTTTACGATGCACTTGAGAGACATAATCTTTGACAACATTCTGAACTAGTCCTTGTTCAGAACCTTATTTTCAAAGATGATGAAGATGATGATGATGATCCATACCAACAACCAACACAGGATCCACTCAATGAGACAACTCTAGATGCATATCAACTTCCTCTTTCCAAGAGGATCATCACACCTTGGGAAGAAATCATAAATAAAAAGCACATAATGATATTGGATATGAAAATGTCATAATAAAGATTACACCAAACCAATCCAGTTCCAGAGTGTCGGACTGCAACAAGAAAGTTCACATTCACCTGCTCTAGTTCGAGAGCATATTTTGAAATGTAAACAATTTCAACGAGTTGGCCATGTGGAATATCAATGGTTCGATCTTCACCCTTGTGAGCATTGCGGAAACCATAATCATCATTTAGAACGATGTTCCAACAACAAGAAATACACGAGAGTAAATAACCACTATGGGTGGATGGATTCTTGGTGATGGTCATCAATAGTCGAGAAGACATGTCAGTCATATCAACGAGTCCATTCTCGAGTATTGACGCATCTTGTAGTGAAAGAATTTTCATATTCTCACCTTGTACCTGACATGGGGGGACACCATTAGTGACTGATAGTCAGGCTTCAGGTTTTGAAGTCCTATCAATTGAGAAATAATAAGCGAGCGTGATTTGGTTTGTGGTCATCCAAAACCACCAAATTGGTTTGTGGTTTTCCTTAAATCACCACTTAGTAGAAGACTTACAACTTCTCCTAGACAACAGTTTGTGGTTTTCCTTAAACATCCACTTGGTAGAAGACTTTCAAATTATTCTACATCACAATTTATGGTCATCTTTCAACCAACATTTGAGAGCACTTCTAATTAGCAGAAGACACCAAATTCCAGCTTCTAGCTAACTTAGGAAACGTTTCAGGAACCATTGATCCTAGAGAAGGGTTTCAGAGTTCGTGGTCATCCTTAAACCACTAGATTGGTTTGTGGTCTTCCTCAAACCACCATCACCATTTTAGTAGAAGAATTCAGCTTCTGCTAGCCATTTAGTTTGTGGTAATCCCAAAAACACCATATTCATAGAGCACATTTAGCCATCAACAACTACACACTTCTAGATTTCAGCTGCCCACTTTAAGATATCAACTCTAACCTTGGACTCGCATACACCCTTTCGGATTAAGGGGGGGAATGTTAGAAATGTAATCCGTAAAGGGTTACTCGGACAAGGAATATGAAATTTCACATGATGTGAAACATCATCGAGAGTCTAAGAGACCTTGGAATATGAAGTAATGGTCACATCATGTATTTATATATGTATCATATTGATTAATAAAATAAGCATCCACACTTATCTTTATTTCTGCGTTGTCCAACATAAATATCTCGTGGGATGATATCCCAACCTTAGTTTATCTGAATGAGAGGAGCTCTTTATTTTCCTATTGCTGAGGATTCAAAGTAGAGAGGACAGAAGATGGCGGTCCTTTAGAGGGAGATGATATGGGTCTAGGTTCCATGAAATCCATTTAGAAGAGCTCGATTCAGGAAACTAATAGTTTTGAACTTGATTTCCTTGAATTTCTTGAAAGGTAACTTTTAGAGTGGAAAGTACAGGGTCTGATTGAAGAGAAAACAACCATTGTCATGAGTTTTCCTCGAACAGGGCAGAGCGACCATCTTGAATTCCCCAAAAGTTGTGCAACTAGGTTAGAGATCTATTTTTATAGGATGCATTCCAGATGAGGGAGCCTGAGTGCATTTATGAAATTCTTATGAGCTCATAGGGGTTAATGTGATCTGCATATTTTTGCTTCCATAGGAAGCTACACAATTCCCCTTTGTTTTCTATCTAGTGCCACCAAGTTTTGGCTCCTAGGGTGTTTCTTAAGATCTCAGGGTCTCTCAGCCCCATATCTCCTTTTAGTTTTGGCAAACAAATAGTATTGCATGCGAACAATGCCCATTTATTTGACGATTGAGCACCCTTCCATAGGAAATTCCTTTGGATTGCTTTGACAACTTTGAGGATTCCCTTAGGGGCTCCAAGGGTAGAAAATAGATACAAAGGGATCGACTAAAAGACATATTTGAGAAGGACTAGATGAACAACTATATTGAGGGCACGAAAGGTCCAACTGGAGAGACTTTTCTTGAGTCGTGGAAGTAAGTCTTCCCATGAGTTGTTTTGCATTGCTAAAGTAAGGAAGGGAAACCCAAGGTATTTGGACAGAAGGGAGCTCCTTAAATAACCAAGAATGTGGGAGATGTGGAACTAGACAGAAAGAGGAGCATTGAAGAAGAAAATCTGGGACTTGTGATGATTGATCAAGGTGCCAGAGGCTTCCATGAAATCATCAAGAACCCGCTTAAGGGATATTGCCTTTTTTGTAGAGGGGACACCCATTAGTATGGTATCGTAAACATACTTATTGTGGGAAATCGAGGTAGCAGAGTGATGGATTTTAAGGCCCTGAAGATTTTGAGAAGAGATCGAAACTTTGAGGTTACGACCTAACCCTTCATCCATAAGAACAAATAAGAAGGGGGAGAGGGGGTCAACTTGTTTGATGCCTCGAGAGGGGTGAAAATGAGAGGAGGGTGCTCTATTAATAAAGAGAGAGAAGAAATCATAGGATACGAGACCCATGATCCACTTAACCCACTCAGGATGGAAACCAAAGTCCAAGAGGATCTAATTGATGTATTGCCAACTGAGTTTATCAAAATCTTTGGACATGTCCAATTCGATGAGCATTCCAGGGGTTTTAGTGGTTTTTAAAGAATGTACACCTCATAGGCTAGGATGATGCTATCCAGAATTTGGAAACCTTTCACATAACTAGATTGTTCAGGGGAAATAAAGTGGGGTAGGAGGGGTTTAAGGCATAGGTATATGACCTTGGATATTATCTTATAGATGATGTTACATAATGCTATAAGGATAACCTTCTTGTGGTCAGACACTTTTTATTCTTTGGGGATAAGAGTGAGGAAGGTTGAATTTAAGGTTGGGAAGATACTCGATATCCTTTGCATTTCCTTCACAAGATCCCACACATCAAGCTTGATCACTTGCGAACAATGATGGAAGAAGTTTGAAGTGAAGCCATCTAGACTAGGTGATTTTCCATGGGCTAAAATGAGGTTGGTAGATTCCACTTCTTCTAGGGAAATGAGGCGCAAAAGGTTGGCATTTTTTTCATCCGAGATCAAGCTCGAGATGTTTTTGGTGATGGAATGGATGGAGATAGTTCTGTCAGAATTAGATTCAATGATAAAGTCCTAAAAAAAAGTGGTTAACTCATGTTCAATATCATTATGGGAGGTGAGCTTGTTACCTTGGGCAGAAGTAATGTGGTTGGAATGACATTGTTGGACCATGGAGCGGTGAAAAAAATTGGAGTTGCGTCCACCTTCCTTGCACCATTGAACTTAAGATGTTTGTCTCCATAAGATTTCCTCTTGCTTTTGTCTCTCTTCCAGCTATGTTGAAAGAATATTCTCCCATTGATCAACATATTCTGACCAACCTTGGAGGATGATATGTTGTTGAAGCTCTTCCATTTTTTATTCCGGATGCCTTTAGGCCTGAAATATGTTCCCAAAGACCAATTTGTTCCACAATTTGGTGTGATGTTTGATATTTTTAAGGTGTTGCTAAAAGTGATACATAAGGGATATTGTGTCCACTTGGGCTTCATTTCACCAGAACCTGACATTGTTGAGGAAGTTTGGATGGGAAAGCCAAAGATTTTCTAACTTGAAGGGCCTTTTACAGGGCTTTCTTTGGGTGTCTATGGTGAGACAGATTGGCCAATGGATCGAACCTACTGTAGGAAGAATGGTGGCTTCCATGTGCATCCTAGAGAGAATGAGTGATTTAGAGACCAAGAATTGGTCTAGCCTACTAGCGACATGTTGGGATTCTCCTCGAGAGTTATTCCAAGTGAAGAGTCCATTACCGGTCTCAATGTCGATGAGTTTCTTGTTCCCTATGAAGTCTTTGAAGGTTGAATGCTCAGGATCAAGGCGTTGTAAGCCTCCTCTCTTCTCATCCATGGAAGTAATGAGATTGAAGTCACCCCCAATGATCCATAAGTGCCAATAGACTAGATCAGAAATGCACTGAATTTGGTGGATGAACTTGAGTTTCTCACCAAGTTGTTGGGATCCATAAACATTAGTGATGAGTCCTTAAGTGTCTGCTCCTATTGGTCGGAAGCTCGCTGTTATACTATATTTTGGTGCAAACAAGTTCTCTATGAGGACATTATCAGGGTTCTAGAGGATAGAAAGGCCACCCACCATTCATGTAGAGTCTACATCCATGGAACAACCCTTTTTCCAAAATTTTGAAAGAATGTTGTCTAAAACAAAGCCAAAGCATTTGGTTTCTTGGAGGAGAACAATATCCAGTGATTCTGAATGCAACTTGTTATGTAATATCCTATGCTTTCTCTTACCATGGATTCATCGTATTTTCCATGAGATCACTTTCATTGGAAACTAGGAGAGGGTTGGAAGGTGTCAGTGATTAATACATTCTACCCAAAGTTACCAAGATATCTCTGATTTCTGGCAGAAGTTGCAGATTGGATTTCCTTCCCCGTTGTCTATATTCTTTGGGATTCTTCTTAGGCTTGATCTTGTTGGTTTGGATGCCTAGATTATGATTTGAGCTCGATGACGTGGAAGTCCTAAGAGACTCTTTTTTCCAGTTGTGTAAGGCTTTGTGAACTCACTAGATATGTTATGGAGGTATAGATTGCATATCTTGTCTGCAAACTACATCAACGATTCCTTGCAGATCAATGCCATCCAATTCCATCTCGTCTGGCTCCATGTCCATACCTTCCTCATCCTCATGGGCCATAAGGACATCTTCCTGGTGGGGAATGTTAGAGGGGGAGATCAAGGTTTTAGGTTTTTTGGGTTCTTCTGGATTGGGAGAGGGATTGGGGGATTTTATACTCATGGGGTTGCTAGAGGAGGGATGTTCATTAAAGACAAGGGGCAGGTCAAAAGGCAGAGAGTTGAGAGGCTCAAAGTTGTTTTTAAGACTTGGGGTTTTGGAAGGACCAGAGGGACCTTTGTTAGTTGTGGAGCCTGATTATCTTCCTGATTCAGAGGTCCTTGCTTTCAGCCATGTTTATACCCCATGAAGTATTTACACCCCAGGGTCCTTGCTTTCAGCCATGTTTATAATTCCCCATGAAGTATTTACACCCTGTAACTATGTACACTCTTCCACTGGGAGGTAGAGGGGCAAATTTCATGGGTCCTAAGTATCCCCCCACCGGGGTCTAGGGGCAAGCGGTACTCTACCAGTCTGGAGGGCTTAAACTCTTACAAAGGAAAAATGTCTTTAAATGTATATTGTAATTTATTGTAAATCTAGACCGTTCACGGTAAGGTCATGATCTAACGGGTAGAGATTTATAGGGTTTTTTCTCCTAGACAACCTCTTTTCCGAAATGTATGGCGGCTATGGTTGAGGGTGAATATTTTATTATGAGAGAGGAGATCATGAGGAGAAACAAGAGGAAGTTACATTAGGTTTTGATGTAGGTTGTATCCCTTCATTTGTTGGATAATAATAAAGGAAGGACTGAAAAATTCTCTCGCGGATTTAGCCCAGACCAGGGTGAACCACGAATCAGACCTCTCTTTGTATTGGTGTATCTTCGCGGTTTTGTTTCGATTTGTTTTATTTTATTGCTCCATGGTCCCATTTTTCTAAATTAACCGGTATCGAGCAAAGGTAACTCAAGCAGAAAGAGGGTTCCCCGGGTTCGAGTGGAGCAATGTCGAAGATGGAAATTTTAGGATCGAGAAAGGAATGCCAAAACTACCTGCTATGGAAGATGCAAATGAAATATTTATATCGGCGATCTATTCCTTCCATTGGGTGGAGTAGCAAAGAAGCCTAATGGCCATGAAGGGATCGAAGAATGAGAGAGTCTGACAGGTCGAGGAAATGGATACTACCGAAATTCCTCGGTAATGCGCCGGTGGCTTTCTAATTATTTCAAAGAAAAGACAACGCAAAGGGTCATAGATGGACGATTGGCCAAATTCAGGCTGAAAAACCCTCGACGCTCAATAAGGTATTTCTAATGAAGAGATTATTTAATATGAAGATGTCAAGGTGGGTCCTCATGATCATTTAATGAATTTTAATACTGTTTACTAATCAACTAAGTTCCGTAAAGTGGACTTTGATGATGAGGTCGTGGCTCTTATAATCTTGTGCTCAATTCCATAAAGCTGGAAACAACTCGTCACGGGCTGTAAGTAACTCTGTCTCGTTCAAATACTTTAAAATTTGATGATGTTGTTGGTGTTATCCTTAGTGGAGGAAATTTTATCGGAAAACACACAGTGTGAGACATCGTACGCGCTAGAACATGGAGCAGAACAGGGAGACAAGAGGATAGAGGGAAGGGCTTAGGGAACCGTGAAAATTCTAGGAAGGGCGGATCCAACTGACTTGGAAAGATAGAGTGTCGGAATTATGGGAAGACATCCAAGAAAGACTACATTCAAAGAAACAAGAGATGGGCGTTGAGGGAGAGAACTGGGTAGCAAATGTAACAGTGATGTGTTAGGAAGATGCTTTGATTCTTTCCTCAGAGATAATACTCGAGTCTTAGGTAGGATTCGTGGGCTTCATTCTACGCCACACCTTACAGGAAACATTTTCTTAGGATTATGTTCATGGATTTTGGACAGTGTTCATTTGGGTGATGATGCAACATAAAATTGTTGGAATTGGAAAGGTAAAATAAAGCAATGAAATGGAAAACAATGGTTAAAGTTGAAAGAGGTAAGACATGTCCTGTGATTAAGGAAAAGTCTAATTTCAAAAGGACAGTTGGCAAGTGAAGGCTGTGTATCCATATTTAAAGATACACGGGTGAAGTCACTGTAAAGGATCATTGGTGATAGCCAAATGAGAGAAGGTAGGCAATATTGTATTTATGTAACGGTACATCAATTCTTTTTATCTTTTAGCTTTAATGGGAGGGATAAGCAATTAATTTGCGGTAATTATAGGCTCTGGAAGGTTAAGGAGTGAGAAGGGTATGGAAATACTTCAAAAGAAATTTGTTGCCGATCTTAAACAAACTGGATTTGGACTTGTGGAGCATTGTGTTTATGGAAACAAAAAGAGTCGATTTGTCAGAGTCGAAAAGAAAAGAAGAATGAAAAGGTTAGAGCTTGTGCATACAGATGCATGGGGACCATCTCAAGTATCATCTCCCAAGTGGCTCTAATTATTATGTTACTTTTATTGATGATGCAAATCCAGAAAAACTTGGGTTTATTGCATCTCGGCTAAAATCTTGATGTTTTTGATACTTTTAAGAAATGGAAAAGTTTTAGCTGAGAATGAGACGTGAAAAAGTTGAAGGTCTCAAATCGAGAATAAAGGTGAATATTGTATCAAGGATTTTGATGATTAATGTGCATGCCATGGGATTTGTATAGAGAAGATAGTTCCAAGAACACCACAAGAAATGGTGTCAGAAAGGATGAACAAGATTATGAATCAAGAGCATGTAAGGAGAAGGAGATTGCATACCGGTTTCCACCATGCCTGGCAAAGATGTTGTAGATATTTTGTTTTACTTAATAAACAGAGGACTCCTTCAAGCTCTTTGGATGGTAGAATTCCAGAGGAGGAAATGGACAGAAAAAGGTAAACTATTCTTTTGAAAACTTTGGTTGTGAAGAATTTGTCCGTATTGGATAAAGAAAATAGAATAAAGCTTGAGGCAAGCAAATCCAAGAAGTGTATCTTTATTGATATGGTGGTGTTAATGATTTTGGTTATCGCTATGGATTAAGGAAAATAACAAAATCATTAGGAGTAGAGATGTCATATCAATGAGAAGGTCATGTAAGAAAAGATCAGCCGCAGGGAAAGAAACAGAAAAGAAAAAAAATGGACACAAGATGATGAGATCATCAAAAAATAAATTCCAAAGGAAACCAGGAAAATCAAAATGTACAGTCACCGTGAGGAGCAGTAATTCCTCAAAACATCCGCAAGTTGTTAGAAGATCTACCAAGCTAAGTATACCCCCTAAACGAGTTACTCTTCTTCATTGTATTTATTTATTGTTGACTGATTCTCGTGAACCAAAATGTTATGAAGAGGCAATGCGGTGACAGGACACCAAAAGAAGTGGGAACATACGAAAGAGGAAATGGATTCCTTTGAAAATAACTTGGACGGGGACTTGGTTCAACACCCCAGGGAAAAAAAGAGCATTGCAAAATAAATGGGTTTACAAGTTGAAGGAAGAAGATGGAGGAGAAAAAGCTGCACAAGGCTAGACTTATTGTAAAGGGTTTACTAAAAGAAAGGTGTAGATTTTGATGAAATATTTTCTCCTGTTGTTAAAAATGACTTCAATTAGACTATTTTAAGTCTTGTAAGCAAGTAGAATATTTGCATCTTAAGAAGTTAGATGTAAAAACAACTTTCTCTCCATGGGGATTTGGAGGAAGAGGATTTATATGCAGCAGCTCAATGTGGGTACAAGGAGGTCAAAGGGAAGGAGAATCTGGGATGCAGGTTGAAGAAGAGACTGTATGGACTAAAGCAAGCTCCAAGTAGCATTTAAAGTTTGACAGTTTGGTGAATGTAACTATACTATTGTAGATGTCATTCTCATCACTGGGTTTATTTTAAAAAGATGTGGAAAATGCATTATCTTCTCTATCATGTAGATGACATGCTTGCTGCGTGGTCTAATATGCGTGATATAAATGTGCTCAAGAATAAATAGAAAATTCATTGGCGATGAAGGATTTGGGTGCCGCAAAGAAAACCCTTGGCAATATGTAAATAAACTAAGAGATTTAAAAAAATTGCAAATTGACATTGTCTCGGTGTGAGTACACATAGAAGGTGTTAGAGAGGTTTAACGTAGAATGCAAAACCAGTTTGTACACCTTGGCCAACCATTTCAGCTCCTGACTAAGGAAATGTGTTCCAAGACACAGAGGGAGATAGAATACATTTTGCTGTCCCTTATTCATCAAAGCTATAAAATTATGTATGTAATGGCCTGGTAGCTGCATACATTGCACATGGGAGTTGTGGGAGGTGTATAAGGAACAATCCGGTGTAAAGAACATTGGGAGGCGGGGAGGCGGTATTCTCAGTATTTGAGAGGTGCCACTACCACATGCATTGCCGGAGGTTCTATTCTTTTCTAGGATATTTTGATTCAGATATGGTAATTGATAAATATAGCAGGGGGAGCACCACACAGTATGTTTTTATTGTAGGTGAAACAACAATAAGTTGGATTTAAACTGCAAAGGTTGTTGCACCCCAACAACAGGAAAAGTATAAGCACAAGTATAAGAGGCTAGTAAAGAGATGTTTTGGCTACAGAGGTTTATGGAGCAATTGGGAAAGAAGGTGATGAACAACAGTTGTAATCGGTGACAAATTAGAGTGCCATTCAATCTTGCAAAGAACACACAACCTTCCATTTGAAGAAAGACTAAGCATATTGAGGTACCTGCTCACATCCGTCTTTGAAGATGGACATTTGAAGTTGAAAAGATACACACTAGCCGAACTCAGATGCCGTTACTAACAAAGGAGAGCCAGAGAAACCGAGTTCCCGCCAGCTTCTGCTTATCTCAAGAAAATGAAGATGAAGATAGTTCTGCCGTCCAAGAAGTTGTCTCAGAGTCCAGCATATACAATGGGGGTGGAGTTGTTGAGACTGGCCTCCAAGTAGATTGTTGGTTGTGGAGCCCGACTATCTTCCGACCAGAGGTCTTGCTTTCAGCCATGTTTATACCCTAAGAAGTATTTGGCACCTAAGCATGTACACTCTTCCATGTGTGAGCTATGAGGGGGGCACTTCCCTTTGGGTCCAGGCTATCCCCGGTCAGGGGTCCTGGGGCAAGCGGGCCCCTGGAGGGTCTCACAAATAAGCCCATTAAGGAAAAATTGCCTGTAAATGTATACATTGTAATTTCATTGTAAATATGGGAATCGCCATTATAAGGCTCCATCTAACAATAGAGATTATACAGGCTTTTGCCCTAGAAGGCAAACCCTTTTGGAGGGAAATGGCATTAAGTAATTATGGTTGAGGGCCAACATTTAGGCATTCCTGAGAGAGGAGAATCTGTGAGAGAAAGTGAAGAGGAAGTTACAACGGGTTTTGCTGTAGGTTGTATCCCTTCATTTGCTGGATAATAATAAAGGAAGGACCTGGCAATTTCTCTGGTGGACGTAGCCCACACTGGGTGAACCACGTAAATCTATGTCTCTCTTGTATTGTGTATCTTTTGTGTTTTGTTTCCGCATTTGTTTTATTTTATTTCTCCACGGTCCTGTTTTTCTAACAACCTCGGGGGGCATGTTTTCGATTGGATCTACACTGAGATACTATTTTTGTGAAGCCCTCCTCATATTTTTTAGGCTCAGATTTGGAGGGTTTGGGAGGGGTTAGCAATGGACAATATTGATATAGATGGCCATGCTCATGGCAGCGATGTCAACGCAAGGGGATAAAATCATAGTCAAGGGTTTGAATCCAGTTCGAGTCTTGGTAACTTAGATAAATGGATTTAGGGATGGGAATAAAGACATTCATGTATATGCATATTCAAGCCTATGCATGTAGCGATCTTGCTTGGTTTCTTCGACAGACTTGACATACGTGCCAAAGGCATTTCCAATTCCTTCCAAGATTTCTCCATCCTAGTACTCCTATTGAAGGGAGTAGAGATGCACCCAGACTAGGGCACAAGTAAAGTCTTCTTTGTTAGGGTTAAATTTCTCCATCTAGTATCATATGTGCAAACCTACTGAATGGAAGAAGTAGGGTCCATTTTCAAAGATTGTTTCCCTCTCCTACGGGTCTTGAAAAATAGCAGTAAAAAAACCTTTCGAGCCAAGTTTGAGTTCAAAGTGACTAGTGGGTTTCCAATGAGAGTTGATCCAAGCAATCAAGTTTCTCTTAGTCGGCTAGATGCCCAAAAAATTACTAATGATCGTCTGGTCCTTCATGCACTGCACATAGGCATTGACCCGATTCGAGCAGATTTTGTACTTCGGTGTTACAGTCACCTTCGGGATGCATTGGTCAAGTATCCATTTCTTTGCTTCATAGTGTGGTAGAGGGGAGTCTGAAATGGATTCTTCATTCAAGGGGTATGCGGTAGCCATGCTACCCTTGTTTGTAGGGGTTGGGATGAACGAGTCTTGTACATGAATTCTAGATCCATTTCTATTGAGGGTAGATGAGTGAGGAGGGGATCTAGACCCCCCTGGGGGAAACATTGAGGGAGACAAAGTCAATACTAGTTGCAAAGAGGCATCAAACCCTAGTAGAGAGATCAAAAATTCTTTTTTTGCTGGAATCTTAAAGATGTGATCTGTAGAACCTTGGATATAGGGAAGATAAATGAGAACTAAAGGTGGGGAAGAGGAATGGGAGTTTTTAGATATAGAATAGAGGATTGAGTGAAAGGCCTTGTTAAGTTGAAAAGTTGAATAAAACCTCGTTAAGTTGAGAAGTTGAAGTTGAATAAATTGAAGCTTGAAAGTGCATATCCTCGTGTTTTGTTTTGTGTTGATATAATTGAACTTTTTTTACACAGTGGGAAAATTTATCATAATTTAGTATCTCAACCACTAGTGGGGACAATTATCATTGGTTACTATCCACGAATATTGGTTGATTCATCATTGTTATTGAAAGAAAACCACACCACCTAAAATAACTCTTTAGTGGTTCCTAAGGGGGAAAACTTTCAATCCCGTCAAATGCTTCTCGGTCTTGGGATGTTAACATATTTCCTTACAACAAGGAAGACGAGCTCTTAACCAAGTTGAAGTAGTTTTAAGTCATACTTGAAAAACATATAATATAATTGAACTTGCTATTAAAAATGATAATGTAGTTTTTTAATTTTTAAAACTTATTTTAATTTTAATTGTAATTTGATAAATAAAGTGGAAATGATCAAGACAAATTTAAAACAACTTCATTATTATTATATTATAATAATGTAATTTTCTCATTTTTAAAGTTTATTTTATTTTTAATTATAATGTGATAGTTGAAGTGGGAATGCCCATGACAAATTTAAAACGAGTTCATTATATGGGCATAAGTTATGGGTTAGGATTGTAGAGGGTGTACCGCTTATTAGATGGAATTTTGTTTGATTTCCACCATCACACTCTGTCAATTCCTTAAAGTTCTTTTCAGCTCCCACCTTTTCGAGGCAAGGTATTATCTTCCGACTCTTTATTTTCTTTAATCCCTTTTTCTTGAGCTATAATTATGTTTTTCTCTACCATTGTGGCTAGCTCTGACACAAACATTGTTCCAGCTAATGAAGCCACCAAATCCTTGTCAATATCAAGGTCTTGTGACACAAACAAAGGTTCAAAAAAATCTGCTTGATTATATGTCGAACCATCAATCTTCTTAATAATGTTCCGTAGACATTCCCGTGCTTCAAAAAAGTGATTCAACTGATCATATACTATAGGCTTTTGCTTTTGTATCTCAAGCTCTACATTTTTCTACTTCTCTTCTGTTTCATTAACAATTCTCTTCAATGTTTGGTATTCTTTTTCTTCCTCATGAAGTTTTTCTGTTATCTCTGATTCCAACTCTTAGATGCAACCATCTTTATATATGTTGATGTTTGGACAACATCGAGAAGACATTCTCTTATATTAATAATTAATAATGTAATTATTGATTATTAAATACTATATATAATAAGTAAATGATAATAATAAATAGTTATTGATTATCCAAGGGATGCATCATTTCATGGATGGTCACCATATGTTCCCTATATATGGAACACTCATCATTGTAATAATATATCGATCATATCAAATATGAAGAAAAACAACATGGTATCAGAGGGAGACTGGGCTTGACTCCTTCACAGGAGGGCCCAGGAAAATGAGAGTAGAGTAAAATGTTGAGAGTGTTAAATTTATGGGGTTGTTACAATCTCTATGTACAACATATTTACTTTTTACTCCTACCTAAATGATAGAAAGAATTCCATAAATTATGGTGGACAATAATTTCTACTAAAAATGTTTAATTACCTAAATATGAGGAATGTACTGCATATTTACTTCTACCTATATTTATGCAAAGAATCTCATGAATTATGAAGGAACAATTTAACAAAGTCAAATACTATGTGCATAGATTATAACCAAATTAATCTTTGGGTAGTTAAGGGAGGTATTCTCCAACTATTTATAAGAAAGAAAATTAAATTAAATTTTACATTTAATTTTCAAAGAGACGTGTCTTTTTTTGGATCAATCTAATATTACTATAAAAAGACACTTGAAAGACACAGCAATAGACACATATTTTTTCTCTCTCACACTTGGGATAAGTGATGTAAGGAAGAGACTAAGAAGTTGAAATTTTCCAAGTTACTTAGTGATGTTCTAATGTTGACTAAAGTAATATCATATATCATTGGAAGTAATTACCACTTGAGGAAAATTGTGCTTGTTTAATTTAACACTAGAAAATCAACATAGTTAGCCGTATGACATCGAGTATATGATGGATGTGTATTGGTAGCCGTATGACATCGAGTATATGTTGGATGTGTGTTGGTAGCCGTATGAAATCGAGTATATGATGGATGTGTGTTGGTCATAGTAAAAGACATATTATTTGGAGGGTCACTGTATATAATTGTGCACAAGATAAACTGATCTCCTCTAGGAGATGCTTTTTGTTGTTCTTGTTTCTTGTTTCGGGAAGGTCATAGGTAATATCTCTAAGAAGGATCCATAATGACAGTCGCAGGAGGCAGACATGGAGGGAAAGACCTTCCAACATGATATCAAGGAGAGACATTGCCAGACATGATGCTCAGAGACAAGAAGTCTCTAGGAGAAATGTACCTCCCAGGACGAGACCATGCCAAATAGCAGAGATAGTTCCAATGATAATGCATACATAGAGTCAAGACCGACTGTAGCACAACTATGGTAGATCCAGTAGAGGAGGCAAACCCATTATGAGACTCAAGGTGTAGTAGTCCCAGTACATGAGTCGAGCCATGAGATGTTGAGGAAGAAGGCATGGAAACAATTCCAGTGTATGTAGAGGCACTCCGAGAGAGGGAGGCAATACTACATCTAGAGGGAGCAGAGATTGAGTTACCTCCAGAGAAGGAGGAAGAGATACCTTCAGTGTTAGAGGGAGCATAGACAAATGAAGAGTCACCTCCAACTCCAGAGGGAATGTTGATGTTTTTCAACTTCCCGAGGCATTGGTTTCAAGAGGGGACCTCGATATATCAAGTATGGTCCAAGATGACTTAACATGATCAAAATTTACCTATGTTTCTGTGGGAAAAGGCATCCATGACTACAATGTATGTTTAGAACAGAAGTCCTCATAAGACTTTGAGGAATATGATGCTCGAGGAGGCCTTCACTAGAGTGAAGTCTGAGGTTGGACACTTCAGGATATTTGGGTGTCCAGTATACATTCATGTACCCAAGGAGAAAAGGATCAAACTAGACCCTTCAGGCAGAAAGGGTACATTTGTAGGGTACAATAAGTCTTCGAAGGCATACCGGATGTACATCAATGGTTAGAGACAGATTGAGGTGAGCATAGATGTTACCTTTGAGGAGGAGGTATCCTTTAAGAGATCTAGAGGATCTCACATGGAGATTGATCCAATTGATCATGTTGATTTTGTAGCTCCAATTGATGTTTCTACAGATATTGCAGTAGGTCGGAAGAGACCTACATGGGATTTTCAGACTCTACAAGAGGTAGAAGGATATGCATCTCCTTGTGGTACCTTTCGAGTGAGAAAGAGACCTCAGAGATATTCATGCTATGCCGCAGCTATGAGCCACATCATTCATTTTTAGCCTTCCTATTATGAGGAGGCAACTAGTCATCCAGTATGGAGAGATGTCATGATGGAGGAGTATCAATCCATCATGAAGAATGATGTGTGGGATATTGTTCTGAGACCCGAGGGGAAGTTTGTAGTGAATTCCAAATGGATCTACAAGATCAAACACACAGTTGACGGGAGCATCGAGAGGCACAAAATGAGATTTGTTTCTAGAGGATTCTCTCAGGTGGAGGGAATAGATTATGAGGAGACATTTGCTCCTGTTGCTCGATACACTTCTATCTGGATGATTATTTCCCCTGCAACATCCATGGGTTGGAGAGTACATTAGATGGATGTAAAGACAACCTTTCTCAATGGAGAGATTGAGGAAGAAGTATACATCTAGCAACCAGATGGTTTCATGATACATGAGAAGGAGTCTCATGTGTGCAGGTTGAAGAAGGCCTTGTATGGACTCTAGCAACCACATCGATCTTGGTATGCGAGGATTGATGGACACCTGATGATTTTGGGCTTCAACAAAAGTGTTGTCGATCCTAGCCTGTACTACAATATTGTTAATGGACCTTGGTATGATGCACTACTTCCTGGGACTAGAAGTGTGGCAGAGAACCGATGAGATCTTCTTGAGTTAGGGGAAGTACACATTTGAGATATTGAAGAAGTTTGGGATGCTAAACTTGAAGCCCGTGGCTACACCAATGGTGACAAATCTGAAGAAACTAAGCGTGTCTTCTTCCGATTCTGAAGAAATTGATCTGACTCTGTACAAACAATTGATTTGATCATTGATGTATCTGTTTAACACCAGACCATATAATGCAATGAGCACACTTAGATAGTTTATGAGTCACAGGAAAAAAACACACTGGATTGATGCAAAGCATGTGTTGAGATACTTGCGAGGCACAATTGGACATGGTATGAGATATACTTCTAGTATTGACACGATATTGCAAGGATATATTGACTTTGATTGGGTAGGGAGTGAAATGGACAGGAAGAGCACCTTTGGGTGTTCCTTCACTTTGGGATTTGCCATGGTTTCCTAGTGTAGCAGGAAACAGACTTATGTGGCATTGAGCATCACATAAGAAGAGTACATTGCATTGAGTGTGGAATTCCGCGAAGCAGTGCGGCTTCACAAGCTCCTTGTAGATTTATTTGGACATGTGCTGGATTCCACTGTTATTTCGAGACATGGCGCAAAGGGTGCAATACCTTCCTACAAATGAGAAAGTTGTTGATGTTCTTACCAAACTAGGATGAAGTTTGAGTAATTCCGTGACAGACTTGGTGTGGCAAAGAATGCCTCCCTCGCTGAGAGGGAGTGTTGATGTTTGTAGCTTCCTGAGACATTCTTCAGATTGTACTCCTCTGTGACTGAGTTGAGTTGATCTGTGAGGACACTTATCCGAGAAGGGATAAGTGTGTTAATCTGTGAGGACACTTATCCGAGAAGGGATATCCCAACACCCCTTGTGGAGAGCACATGAGGACACGTCCCATGTGGAGAGCACATGAGGACATGTCAAGGGAGTTGAATTTGACATCACACACTATGGGGAGTTGACCCTTGTGTTTCTAGAGGGAGTAGCCTCTAGAAGTCCACATGGGAGTGCCATGTGTGACAAACATTCTCCATATCGTACTCCTCTATGAACTGAGTTGAGTTGATCTATGAGGACACTTATTCGAGAAGGGATAAGTGGGACACTTATCCGAGAAGTGATAAGTGGGACACTTATTTGAGAAGGGATAAGTTGGTTTTGGCTTATAGCCCAACATCCCTTCTGGAGAGCACACGAGGACATGTCAAAGGAGTTTACCTTGACGTCACACACTATGGGGAGTTGACCCTAGTGTTTCTAGAGGGGGTAGCCTCTAGAATTCCACATGAGAGTGCCATGTGTGACACACCTTTTGCTACTACAATGGTTGTGTACCACTAGCAGATACTGCGTGTCTCTGGACAGTAGTTGTGTACTACTACAATGGTTGTGTATGCCACTACAATGGTTATGTACCACTACCGGAGACTGTGTGTCTTTGGATAGTAGTTGTGTACTACTACAGTGGTTATGTACCACTGGCAGTGACTATGTGTCACTAGATAGTAGTTGTGTGCTACTAACAGTAGTTGTGTACCACTGGATAGTAGTTGTGTACTACTGTGGAAAGATACCCCCCTAGCTAAGAGGGAGTGTTGATGTTTCAATATCGGGTGAACCTTCTCCTAGATTGGGCTGCAGACCAAGGGAGATAGGATGCATTTATCATAAAGGTGCACTTGTGGTAAATGGGCCCAGGTGTAGTCCTTCCTTGATCATGACAAAGAATAATATGGATTTGAGGTGCTTGAAGTGCTTTCCACGTGTCAGTTAGCATCAGGCTGACATTCACTCATAGGTGTGTACCTGTGGTGAAAGATCCTGGTGTGGTCTTTGTCCTAGTCATGGTGATTTGACAAGGAATGATAAAGACTCAAGATGCTATATGGTATTACATGTAGACCCAGAGTGAGCTTGATCTCAGAGAGAGTCAATTCGCTAAAAAGGGATATTTGCAGAAGGAGTTTTCTCCTCGGTTTAGGTGGGAGAGAGATGTCTCCCAAGACTGACAGAGAAGTGTCATGAGTCTAGGGCGAGGTTTGTATACCTCAGAGACAAGCTTGGCATGATACAAAATGTCTCCCTCGTTGAGAGAGAGTGTTGTTGTTTGGACAACATCGGGAATACATTCTCTTAGATTGATAATTAATAATATAATTACTGATTATTAAATACTATATATAATAAGTAAATGATAATAATAAATAGTCATTGATTATCCAAGGGAAGAATCCTTTAATGGATGGTTACCATATGTTCCCTATATATGGAACACTCATCATTGTAATAATATATCATCATATCAAATATAAAGAAAAACAACAATATATGTGATAAAGGTTATATTTTATTTGAAAGTAAATGATTTTATTGTTATAATTTTAGGAATGGAAATAAGGGATATTGGTTTTCTTGCCCATATTATTTATATTAATATAATGTTCTGATTTTAAAGTATGAACTAAAATTGCTTTTAATTGGTTAAAAATTTATCTTCCTTAAATGTAAGAAAACAAGTTAAAAGCCCAATACTCAAAAGCATGTGGTAAGAATGGAATTCTAAGCTCTTAAGAACCACCAATAATTATTTCAATTGACCAAATTTTCTTAGTACATAACGATGTAACTATGTAACTTCATGTTAAGGTGATATTAATAAAAATAAATAAACCTACAACCTTGAATATTGTAAGCTATTTCTACCTTAAAAAATAATTTAAAAACAAAATAAATCCAACAATTCACACAACCTTCTCTCATTCTTTAGAGATTCAAATAGATCACAAGTTCAAAACCAATGTAAATGAAAATCAATTTTCTAGATATTTGTCTAGATCTTTCTTTGATTATAATTTATTTTAAAACTATTGATTTGACAAAGCTTTTCATAATTTTTATATCCTTTGATTTGCTGAAAATTTATTAATTATTTTAGAACAAAACTAATTTTGAAAAATTAAATATTTTTCTTCACATATACAAAGATGATATATTTAATTAACTTTAAACTTACACTTTTTACATAGCAACGCTCATCTCAACCACTAAAATACATGCCAAAAACACAGTACACTGTAAATTAGCTCAGTAGAGGTATTTTCACATCCATTACTTCAGATGAAGGATGATGATGTTGTTGTTCTTCAATATGTAACTCATCCTCTGAAGGTATCTCCATGCGGGTAACACTGTCTTGGCTTTTACCCCACAGAACGAGGTAAAGACCGACGAATATTAGGAGAACACCCATGACACTGTTCCAATGCAAGCAGTTCACTTCAATAGTTGTAAACATAATCAGGCAGTTCACTTCAAATTTGTAAACCTGTTACTTTCCTAAGATGGATTTTTAACTGAGATAAAAACAATGCAGGAAGAAATGGGATGAGAATCTAACCAACCACCCACCTACCTTCCGAGATGCAGCCTGTCGCCTAGAAACAAAGATGACAAGACAGCCGAACACACAGTAGACACTGGGCTGAATATTGTAACAAATACGGGCCCTCGTTTCTGCATACACCACAATTGTAATGTAAACGCCATTCCATGGCATAGGACTCCCTGCCAAATTAATTAATCTTCCACAAATCAGCTTAAGCACATAAACAAAAAATTATGTCATTCATGGCTGGAAAAACTGAGGAGGAACATCATGTATGTATTATGTAGACTCACTCCATAGATAACAGTCAAAATCCCGCTCCTATCCAGTGACCATGATGTTGGATTGATGCCTCTGTCCAGAATGGTTATTAGGACAGCAGTTTGGATGGAGCCTAGAATGGCAGTAATTGATGTTTGGGATAATGGGGCTGGGTACTTCTTCAATGTCTCAGCCTGCACATGAAATTATGCAATCAAAAACTAGTCTAAGATACTTTTGATAACAGAAAGGATTACTGGCCATGATCAATTTAATATGTAAGGTAGTGGGGAAACCTGCAATATCATCGTAGTGGATAAGATCATCACTGCTGACAGTAGGTAAATACACCCTCTAATTTGTTTGCCTGAATTTCCCTTTCCCTTGTGGAGAAAGCTAACAAGAATGTTTTCATCTGGGTTTAGTGTATTGGGCTCATAAATGGAATTTGAATGCATCACTGGAGGCCATATTTGACTTAGAGCAGGACCTTGCAGGAAACTCATAACCATTGCTCCACACACACAGATCAGAGTTCCCACAATTTTGGATCTGCTGCGAGCGCACATCATGTCTACTTTCTCCATGCTACACATTTGACACTCACATTAACCTCTGCATTGAGGGCCACAAGAAAATCCAATTGAAAGAATCAACTATGTGGGCAATTACACTGCCAGGAAACAAGCTTGTAGGCAAATACACTATCAGAATGTGAATCAACTGTGGACAGTTACACTGCCAGTAAACAAGCTCGTAGGCAAATACATTATCAGAATGTGATTTTCATAGTTTCAGAATGTGATGTGATTTTCATACTTTCAAATTTGCAGATAATTTTTATAGTTTTATATTTGTTTAAAATTTTGATAACTTTTATAATTTTAATGAATGTTGTTGAGTACTTGGTTTATTTCCTATTAATATGTGTTTGGTTTTGATTTTCAAATAAACAAAACTATTTTATATAAATGTATATTTTTTATATAAAAATGCCATATATATAAATGAAAATGAATATGTATATGTAGGTTTTCACATTAACATTTTTTTTTGAATCTGTATATGTAGGTTTTCACAATTAGTATTTTTTGAATCTGTATATGTAGGTTTTCACAATTAGTAGCAATGCTTGATAAGTTTCTGAAACAAAACTGTGTCGAAAGTTTTTGAAATATCAAAGTTTAAGTGGATACTCTATGATGGAGTATCTACTCTAAGGTTAGACTTTTCAAAAACTTTTTACACAGTATTTTTCCCTACAAAGATATCTGATACTACAACTAATATATCCAAGTTTAAGTGGATACTCTATGATGGAGTATCCACTCTAAGCTTAGAAGTTTCAAAAACTTCTTACACAGTATTTTTCTCTACAAAGATATCTGATACTACAACTAATATATCCAAGTTTAAGTGGATACTCTATGATGGAGTATCCACTCTAAAGTTAAACATTTCAAAAACTTCCTACACAATATTTTTCTTTACAAAAATATCTGATACTACAACTAATATATCCAAGTTTAAGTGGATACTCTATAATGAAATAATGAAGTATCCACTTTGTTTCAAAAACTTCTTACACAGTATTTTTCCCTATACAAAAATATCTGATACTACAACTAATATATCCAAGTTTAAGTGAATACTCTATGATGATGGAGTATCACTCTAAGGTTTATTAGACGTTTTAAAAACTTCTTACACAGTATTTTTCCCTACAAAGATATCTGATACTACAACTAATAAAACAAGATACTGTTTCTCGAGCAAATTAGCAATTACACAGTATTTTTGACGAATAAAACAAGATACTGTTTTTACACAGTATTTTTCCAGAAATTTGTCCAACATTCGATATCTGATACTACAACAAATCAAACAAGATAACAAATAAAACAAGGTAACAAATCAAACAAAATACTGTTTCTCGAGCAAATAAAGCAAGGGACTCTACCCCAAGTTACTCTACACTCTGGGCTGGGCTGGGCTGGGCTGCTGGGTTAACTGTAACACCAATATAACTCATTTAACCATTGATTGCGTCCAATGGGAATTTGAACACTCACCCCAAAGCCCATGCCATGGCGAATATAATGGCTGGAGCCAAGTTGGGCATTGCCGAAGCGAAGGCAGGAGATGTATCCTTCAATCCCATGAGCAATAACGATTGAAATGCACAAACACTGTAACAAACACTGAAAGGCTTGAGAATCTGATATTGACTCTATTTATTTATATCACAATGACAAGAACGCTTGAAACGCACAAACACTGTCAGGCTTAACTCTATTTAAGTTATATCAGGATGCAAGATGTGAACTTCAAATACTCAACTCACCCTCCAATAGACAGCAAAAAGAACTGTCCGAGCAGAGGTAAATTCACTGTTGTTGGCCGCTTCTTCCTGTATTCCAGACACAAAACCATGACTTTGAGGCTATTTCGAATTAAAACCATACTCATCACTTCAAAGTGGCAAGGAGCTTCAAATAAAATGAAACGAAACGAAACGAGGCGCCCATACGTACTTCTCAAGGAAGAAGGCTAATGGGGCAAGCACCAGTGCCGCAACCCCGTAGGAATAAACTATGAAAACCAGAGGATTCACCCCCTTTGATAACTCATTTCCCATAAGAACACCGAGCACTGCATAACTAATCCGGATACCCACCAAGGAGGCATAGATGCCCAACTCGTCTACACTACATAAATGGCATTTATTAGTGTACATTTTCGATCAGATCTTGTCCTATTCCCACTGGCCTTCAATTTTTTTTACATCACAGTTAACAACCAAATCTGCTCTTTGAGAAGAAGGTTATAAACTCCATGCAGGTGTAATCCGGTGTATGAGGAATTTAAGGCATGCTATTCTACAGTATACAACAATGATAGATCCATTATGACTATTAGATTTGTGATGGTTGAATTCAGAATCTTGGAGTTCTCTTGCAGCATAAGCTAAAGGCATCGTATACCAACTTTTGTGCTTTTGTTTTGATGGTCTTGGAAGTCCACATCAAATTGCTTGCAGTGGTGCTGTTGCTTCTGCTTGCAGTAAATGACCAGAAATCCTGTAACAGAAGTCTCCTCATCTTGATGATGCTACCGTGTAGATTACATCAGGCAAAGTATCTCATTTTTATATGGTTTTATTTAAGATTATAATGTATTTAATGAGAAGGTAACTACCTCTCAACATCACTTTGAAATCTGATTTGTGCATCATCTTGTCGTTTTCCAACCAAGATTCTTTACAGTAACTAAACGTCTAAGTGTCTAAGTGCCGGTAATCTTCATATCTTACTAAACGTTTAAGTGCCGGTAATCTTTGGGGTATTTGGGGTGGTGATTCAATCTATGAGGTATGCATACTACTATCTACCCATATATGTGAAACCAAAGTCTTGTTCCATATTTTACTTAAGGTTACTTAAAGTTTTAATGTAATATAATTAAGTTAAATTTAATGGGTTAGTTGGAGTGGTGGAGTGTTTTGAGTTTTATGTATGAAATTTTATGGTTAATTGATTTGTAAATTGTTATGGAATATAGTTTGTCGTAATAATGCTATTAATATTTTGAAATATTTTATTATGTAGTTTACTACCTTAGATTTCACATTTAATACTTTAGTGTAGCGCTCAAAATTATAGAAATAATTAAGACCGAATTGAAAAAACAAGCAAATGAACACACCATCCAAACAAATGAACATAAGATGTAACCTGAGAAACTCAAGTTTCCATGGACACTATGGCCTGATTGGTTGGTACAAAATCTTCTACCTCCTTTGTTATGCTTCAGTTTCCCACTCCTAGATGCTCTGCTCAACTATGGAACAATAACAATAGTAAAAAAATGGAGCCTCTTCTGTTCGTAGTGGCCCTGTGTTTAACATAACCCGATAGTCGTCTATGGTTAGGGTTAGGGTATTTGCACACCTCAACCCTCAATTAATGTTTGGGTTTGGATCTTAAAGATTATTCTTGAAATTCCACACATGACTAGCCCTACATGTGCGAGTAATGGGTGTTGACGTGGCATTTACTCGGTACCATGGTATTGGTGGTCAATAGGGTAGGTCAACTTGCAAGCGGCATAATTTTTTCGTACGAACTCCAATTGAGGTGATTTTTGCACCGTTGGAAAGATTTTAGAATGTAAAACAATGTTGAGGACCTAAGAACTAAGCTCATAGAGTTTTGACCCCAAAAAGTGTCAGTTAATGCCTCAAACCGACTCTTGAAGTTTCCAGACCCTAAATCACCAAACTGGGTCTTGCCCCTAAAATGGGCCTTGCAAGTCAATTCCTCCAATTTTTCCACCTAGAAAGTACCAAGATAGATGACAAATTATATAATAATCCATTCTAGATCATACCTCCCCATTTAGGGAGACTTTAGGTCCCCAAAATATTTTACTATAGAGGCGAGGAAAATTTTCCTCTACCTTCTCCTTGGAGTACCATTTGGACTTTCCTAGAAATTGTCCTTTTAACCCAACTTGTTTTTTGTGCTACCAACAACCCGCCTTTCACTATTTTAGAATTTTAACTCTCTTTAGAGGCTAAAATGGTGAAGGACTCCTCCTATTTCACTTTGATTTTCCTTACATGTACATTTTCACTACAAGTTTACTTTTGGATGCTTTTGAAGCTTTCTTGAACTTCCTTGTATTTCTTTTGTCTAAATACTTCTAATTCCTCACAAACTTCTTCCATGTGATACTTTACATTTTTTTTCTTTATCTCTTTTGAATTTTTCCTCTTAGCATGTTTCGTACGAGTTTTTTTTCTTGCGATATGACGCATTTCACACATACTTTATCTTATTGCGACATTTCCTGTATCACATGAAAATTATTTTTATGTGATATAGAGTTTTGAACGAGCCTTCATGGCACCTTCAAAAAAATCTGTTTTTGTGATATGTCACATGGACATTTTCTTTGTACAACACATCACACTCCGCCAATTCTTTCTTCCTGTAACAAAGGAAGTTTCCAAAGTACAATTGCCTTTTCCCTTTATTGCACTTTCAAAAAAAAATTCTTTGTTGTGACCTGTCACAATAACCTATCTTTCATGCGACATGTTGCGTTCTTCAAAATATTTCTTATCATGACACAAGGAACTTTCAAGTCAAAATTTCCATCTTTCCTCTTATCTACCTCACTAGAGACCCTATCTTCATCAAACATATAAGCTCCTAAATTATTCTCAAAATTGTCACTGTTTTAGTTCTTTTGAACAAGAAAGTGAAATTAAGGGAAGATGGTTTTAATAAAATGATAAATCAAAGGTGGAATCGACCAAGTAATTTTCTCATCACTAGGTATTTCCCTCCTCTCATACGACCATAATTTAACCAGGACCTCCACATGGATACTGTAACACACCCAACCCCTTAAGTACCTTTTTAAGGAATGGGGCATCTAATTTTTTCTTTCCTTAAACATCTCAAATCCTCTGTCCAAGGTCTGCATCCTCTTCTACTCACCCGTAGTGTTCTAACCACGACTACCAGGCTCAAATCCGAGCTCTGAGTTGCAAGTTATGGCCTCTCGAAGTTCTTCATGCATTTATCAGACATGGGCCACGTGGCACCCACGTGGCTCCACCTCATTCGTACCGTCTGTCAGGCTGCTAAATTGAAGATTTAAATGACCTGAAACACTAAATTGTCAAACCAGGGTTGGTAAACTTTGAGCTGCTACACTGTATGTGCGGGTAAGGCTCTAATCGCTATCTGAATGCTATCCTTAGAAGAAAACACAAACTCACTCTGAGAACTTGAATCCTAATGATTATCCTGAAACTTAGCATTTCCTATTTAAGTCATTAACAAAAAACAGTCCTATGCTTAAATGTTGGTGCTCCTATTTCCATTCAAAAGTGTGATTTCACAAGATTATTCCACCACTACTTTTAATCATCTATCATCACCATTTCGATTCAAGCCATGACAAAAAGAGTATTTCCTAAAATGCATTTAATCTGAACATTACAAATGAATCTAAGT
>SNQJ01S0038578.1:82482-98729 GCA_010110895.2 Picea sitchensis
GAGTCCCAAATTCCTGAACTCCCGAAGGAGTCTGGAATATTTCCATGTGGTTATGGCCTTTGGGCCTTTCGACTTACCCACAACACCGCATCCCAAACCTCCGATGGAGTCCGGAAGTTCCGAACTCCCGAAGGGTCCACCCTCACATGTGGTGACATGCTAAACGTAGAGGCAAGGACAGGTGGGTTCCAAGCACTCCACTCACCAAATGGGCCAAGTAATTAAGTGCCAAGGGTACATGCGACAAGGCATAGATGGCACGTGGCCCCTACCGGGGTGACATGTGTCACATTTGAATGGGCATGTAAGGTCTACGGAATTTATGAATCCAGGTGACACGTGGCACATCAAACATGTTGATGATTGAAGCTATGTGAGACATTCTCTAGCTTACAAACCTGTGAGATGTGGATCATTGCAGCTATGTGAGTCTTTCTCCAGCTTACAAACCTGAGAGAAATCCTGTAAGAAGGGTACACGGTTCCTACCTGAGACAGAGATGGAACGTAAAGATGACCTCCTCCATTCAGAGAGTTGAGAAGAAATTTAGATGATTATCCAGTGGGAAAGGCGATCTGTTGAGTTAGGCATGCCTGTGGTTGAGCACAAGGTGAACGTGTGAAATCCGAAAGTGTTGGGTGCATCATCATGTGAACAGAAATGAAGATGATGTATTAGCCTCCTCTGAGAAGCAGATTTGACGAGAAACTCCAGATGACTCTCATGTGTGAGGCAGTGGGAAAGAAGATCTGTAGAGTGGACAAACACAGGTGAACATGTGAAGAAGTGGTTCTTCTGTGTAATGCAGTGAGCCAAAGATATGGACATCCCTGTGGATGTGCCCCTAGTGGATGAGCACTAGTGGGTGTATCAGATCCCTTGCTATATTGTTCAAGAGCCAGACCTTCCTGTAACCTTAATTGTAATGTAAAGGGTACAGGTCGGCCCCACCTTAATGTGATTAGTAATAAATGTAAAATATAATTAATCTGGTTAATATTAATTATATTATAATCCAGTGAGGTTGGCCCTGTTGTGCCAATAGACACTTTTGTTGACAGGTTCAGGTTGGTATAAGTAAAGGTAAATTACCTATTGAGAAAACATATCTTTCATGTGAGTTTGGAAATTTCAGCAAGTACACTTCCTTGGGAAAAGTGCGCACCTCTCTTTGGCGCTAGTCTTCTAGGGTTTGAGCACCTTCTTGTGTGCTAGGTTTTATCTTGGTGGTGAAGGTATTTCTATTGAAGAATATAGAAAAGGATTTGGCTGGGTTTTCTTCCCTTATTGAGAAGGGTTTCCTAGGATACTTCTTGTGTTCTTGTGCATGGTGCTTCTTCTTGTGATCTTGGTTGTTGCAACATTTATGGTTATGGTTAAATGATAAAAATGGAATGATCTTCATGATTAACCTTGTCTATTGAAAAATCAACAAAACATGGGTCCACATCACCCTAGGTGATGTCAGTGTGCCATGTCATTCCAGACTGGTGGCCTTCCTACACACTTAGATCTCACAGTTGAGATGCGTCCACGTAGATCCCTTGATATATGACCTACGTTACTTCGCGACTTCGACGTTCGGGGGATCCATGGTGTGACTTCCTCCTTTCTCCCGAAGTGGTCAGCGTTAGGCTGACCATAGTCTATATCTAACGGTCAGGGGAGGTCCCGAAGCATCCTCGGATCAACGGTCTGTGTTACTTCATGACTCCGACATTCAGATATTTTACCCGCTCCAACATCCAATACTTCCGAAAGCGCAAACTCCGAACTAGCAGATCAGACGACTGATGCTTATCTTAGATCAATGACCTACGTCTTCTCCTGGCTCCGGGCTTCAGATCTTTCCATGCCTTGTACCACACTTCCTTCCAGAGTTCCGAACTCCGAACACGCAAAGGACCTTGATCAACAATCCACGTTTCCTCAATAATGAGCGATCGAGATCTACTCTAGCCTTTGAGAGTTCTCGACCCAAAGCACAACATACCTCAGATTTTATGGAGTGCCGAATTCTGAACCACGCTCAATCTATCGCTAATGACTAGGATTTGCTCTGGCCTTTGGAGCTTCGGGAAACTTACATGCTCTTGTGATTTCGCTTCGATTTCACCAGATAATTGGACTTCCAGATAACCGTTGATTTGCGGACACGTGTCCCTCTATTACTGACGATCCAGATTAACTTTGGGCTTCGAAACTTCAGAGAATTCACCTCTTTTATGATGAACACACAAAATTTTCCAAACTCGCAAAGCATGAAGGACTCCGAGGGGTTAATACCCACGCTTCTTTTCCAATCCAACGGTCATGAAAGACTTTGGATCCTCCTGAACAGATCTGGTCTGCTCATCCTCCAAACAAAGGAACTCCTCCCTTTCAAGAAATAAATCTTGTTATCTTTCCTAAGCTTCGTCAGCTTTAAAATACTTAGGCTCTGGTGCCTGCTTCATGCTCTTTCTCCTAAGCTTGAGACTTAGAAAATATCCCGCGAACTCCTTGCGCTCTCTCACCTTGAGATCCTTGCAACACTTCACTAAGTGTTGGCCCTGTGCACACTTTGCATCGGTCTCTCCTTCGATCTTTAATACTCATACAAGTAAATGTGCACTCCTTGCACCAGGATTTCAGAAGAGAAACAATGGAAACTTATAAAACATCAAAGTTTCATTCATTCAACCATGAAATACACACACATGCATATAAACTCCGAAGATAGATAACACAATCATTACCCAATTAACTCAGAGATAAGCAAAGTTAGACATTCAAATAATATATTTCAATCCAAGTGCACAGGGTAAACAAAATACTTATCTATTATAGGTGATAATTGACCAATTGACTGTGGGTTTTCTCCTTTTCACCCAACCATAGGCTCAAAGGAATTCATTCTTAGCACTCTGGCCACCCCCATGCCAAGCCATGATATCACTACGAAACTTTTGCAGTTTCTCAGAGACTCTCTCTCTCTGTCACCGTAACTCTTGCAATTCCTCAAAGATTCTCTCTCTCTGTCACAACCTATGCGAGGTTTATTATATGCTCCCTCAACATCAAGTTCGCGATCTTATGCAAATTCTTAGAGATCCTCTTTCTTTTTCTATCCAGTAACCAAAACAACTTATCAAGCTTCCAATTCTTCTTCTCGGCTGGAGAGCCTCACGTGCTCTTCCTCTTTTCTTCTGCATATACTAGTCACACATTTCCCTCGGTGCATCTCTTTCTTTTCTTCCTTCGTGTGTATTATTTCATGCCTTTCTCATCCTCATGAAGGTTCTGGACCTATCCTGTTCCTTCTGTTAGAAGGAAACTCAGGTCAATCTGGGCATGTAGTAAAAACTTCCCTATGTGGTACTTCAGGTTGACAATTTTCTGTCTCCCCAGCTAGACCCTCCATGCTTCCATTCATTGGGATGGTTGATGGTTCAACCACCAGTCCTTTTCTTATTAATGGATTTCTCCTTGGGATCAGGATGAGGCTTATTATTTCAACAAGGAGAAATTTGGGTCATTTTGACATAATGAACCCTCTCCACAGTTTCCCCAGTCTTTTCCTCTAGTGATATCATGGCCAGTACTTCGAGTCTTCACCCCCACAGTCAGTTATTGACAATTTAAACAATAATACATTTACAATGTTCCCATGCCATAGTATGGTGATCATAATTAATGATTAATTACAACCTAGGGAAACAAGGGTATTACAGATACCTTCACCTTCTCTTACGTCTTGACTAATTAAAGGTTAGATTTTTCATTCTAAGCATATGAATAAAGTGCATTTTTGAGAACTGTTTCTTTGTTGCGACCTTGATTTTTTTGTTCCTATCAGCCTTTTCGAACATAGGAAGGCCCCTTCAAATATTTTGCTTAATCAAATAATGTGCCTTAAGAAATTTCTTCATCCAAAACCATTCAAAGAAGAATAGTTGTGCATCAATAAAAAAATAAATTTTCAAGAGATACTTTCTAATTACTTATCATGATACCTACATATAGTATTTTTCAATAGATAAAACCCTCTCTTGAGTCGATATTCCTCTCACACAATAAGCATACAAATTCTATGAAGATATAAGCCATGCTGGCATCCTATGTTGTTGATATGCATGAATTGCAAGAACAACAATGGCACATTACAAGAGAAGAAGTGGCAGAGAGACCATTATCAAAGTTGGCTTAGATAGAGAAGGGGAAGAAGTAGGGCATAACACCTCACGCCCTATTTACAATGATATTGCTTGCATTGTGGACACTAGTATGGCATATAAGTGGGGAAATATTTACCAGATGTTCCACCAAGAATCCTATCTCGAGGCACTAGATGATGATCAAGATCTGGGTGTCTACCAAGCTCTAAAAAGGTCCCAACTCTATAATATAGTCACACATCTCATTGTGTTTTTGTGTGTAGAGGTTATTTCTTGGATCATCCTTCAAACAAATGTTGATATAATATTAATAAATGACGCTCAAGGGAAACCTCTTGGATAATTCTAGACCTTAGTTGTCCATGCATGCTATAAGCTTCCTACCAAAGAGATTGAGTTAACAAATGGATGGATGCTACAATGTTCCCTGGATTGAAAACCAATTAAAAACTAGTGGTTTCCATGGGTAAGCTTCAGATCAAGACCTGGAAATTATCCCATGAAGATGCTCATAACCCCTTACAGATACACTATATCCCTTCTTTGTAGGATTTATGGAGAGGCAAATGCTTCAAAATTCAAGGAATCTTGGGCTCCCTTGATACACACTATCACAACTATTGGCCATATATTTAACTGCATTGTTATCCTCTCAACCACCCTTGAAGAGGCCATATCAACAACAAAGCATGTAATCGTAGGGAAGCATCCAAATTTACACATGTCATTCTACATGTTGGATATCGTCTACCTAATACATTCTTACCCATAAATGGGATGGATTTGGAAAAAGAGCGACCTCCTTATTCATTTTTATTGTCAGTATCCGTGGGAACAGAAATATTGAGTGCACTATCACAAGATTTGTGACCACTTCTTAGTTCCATTGTTCCAATTGTTATTATTCACCCTAACACCATGCAATCCATAGAAGGCAATGGAAGTTGTCAGTAAAATTGGAGATTGGTACATGCTTGAGAATGGAACCTATATAAGGCTCTTCAAATCAACCAAACCAACCCACATATTTTCCAAATTTGTGCCCGAAAGACTAAATTTGTAGGAGATAACATACCAAACCATTGTACATGGGGTAGGAGTAGACCTATATCGAGACAATAAACTACCATGGCCACCACAATCATTTTGGGTGGGATATTAAAATTTCAAGAACACAAAGGAGGCACAGGCTAAGGAAAACATTCTGACAACATTCCATTTTGGGGAAGAAAGATTCCATAGACATGATCCCCTGAAGGTTTTCAGCAAACACTATCAACTCTGCAAGTATAAATGGACCTATGAATACGAAACATGGAGAGAAGAAGAATTATATAGAAGGGAAAATAATTATGATGAAGTTGTTTTTAGGATGGGAGGAAGTTCTAAATATAAATAGAAATAAAAGGAAGCTAAAGAAGCATAAGACATGGATAAATATGAAGAGGAAGTTGCAACTAAGGTAGTAACAAAAAAGGAAAGGTTAAAGCAAGAGGTTCAAGTACTCCAACATAAGAAAGAAACATAAGTAGCAATTGCAATAAAAAAAGTAGAGAGGAATAAGAAATAAGAACATGAATAATAACAAAGGAGACTCTAATAAGAACAAGATGCAAAACTCAAGAAGGAAGAAGAAGAGAAGAAAAGGAAAAAGGAGGAGGAAAAGAAAGCGCAAGAGGAGGCCGAACACGCTGAGCCCATTGATACCCACCCAAATGAAACTTCTAGCACACCATTGATTGGAGGCCATTTCCCTTTGGGAGAATTGGGATTGGGTGGATTCATTCCCTTTAAATCCAAAATAGTGGCCAACCTCAATTCCATCAAATTTGACATGGCACGGGGAAAAAATGTTCAAAAAATTGTAAAAACATTGCCCATTTCTGGTGTTCCACTACTTGCAATGACTACATAAACATTAGTTGTCCTAGACACCAAACATGATCCTATAGCTATAACCTTCATGGGTGTAGCATTTACATAGCCCATGGAATAGAATATCATAGATTTTATGAAATAAATTGAGGAATACAAGGCTCAAAACATAGTACTGGATGAAGAAAATAAACACTACAAACAAGAAAGGGCTAGTCACAGAATACAAAGCATGCACTAGTGAAGTACAAAAAGATCTCAAGGATATGGTAAAACACGTATATCCTTTTCTACAAGGATTCCAAGATGTGGTTTCTCAGCTTTTGTCACTATCTGAGAAAGTTAAAAATAAGAATAACGAACTGATAGGGGTGCACATAGGCATTGAAGATATTAAGAGATGGCCACAAGAACACCAGGATGCACCCCTGGAAATCCCAAGGATAACATAAAATGAAAATTGATTGAAATATGTAGCCATTACAAGGGCCCAAAGGATTCAAAATAAACTAGAGAAGGATATAGTATACTCCATTGGCACCTGCAACCAACTTCACTAGTAGGGGAAAATTTGATTGCAAAATATAAACTCCCCAAAATCGAGGATTTGGGAAACTCGAGGCCAACATAGCAAGTATTTGTAGAAATGTAAGACACTATAAATGCAAGACAAATCTCCGTAGATATAACACATAGAGTGATACAAGCAATTCCAAAAGAACACATTGGGATTGTTGTCCCATCAAGAGAACATCATTTGTTAAATTCTTACTTGGTTACTCTAAAAATGGACTTGGATAGCATGATCATAATGCAACTGTCTACACAATCATATTAGAGAATTTAGAAAATGCAGGAGGGAAGGAGGCCCACTCGTTCACCGATGGATTTTTCAGGATACCATCAGATAAAGATTTATCCAGAAGACAAACATAAGATGACATTTGCGACAAAATGGGGAAGCTACTAGTACACAGTGATGTCATTTGGGTTAAAGAATGCACTTGTTGTGTTTTATAGAGTAGTTGTCGCAATATTTAAGGAGTTTATTCATAAGTTTTGAACCGAATCTTAGGGGGTATATCGTCTAAATTTGGATGCAAAAGTCATAAAGCTATAAAGCTAATATATTGACTATGTAGATGCCTACCTCCTCATTAATTAATTAGGACAACAGGTTGCCCATATGGGTCAAAGAGAGTCCCACCTCTCCATTATTGTATAGGGTTTTATTTTCCACTACTTAGTTAGTTGGGTTGTTAGATCTATTATTATAATAATAGACTCTAGAGACTCATTTAATGAGCTCTTTACATTATTGTATTGGGCTTTATTTTCCACTACTTAGTTAGCTGGGTAGTTAGATCTATTATACTAATAATAGAGACTCATTTAATGAGATATTTTTGACTTTGTCCAATGGAACTTTTTGTAATGCTATATAAAGGCCTAGCAAGCCTTCCCATAATATCAAGTTACTCATTTTGTCTTCTCTCATATTTTCTATTGTTCAKTGTGAGATTAATTAGCTTTGAGTGATTTACTAGTAATTAGTTTTAGAGGTGAGGCTCCTCTTTGAGCCTCACCTCCCAAGTACTTCACTTACATGTTTTTTTGTCCATGCTTCTTTTCATGCAATATTGGAACATCTAAGCTCCCCCTCTCTCGGCATTCAATCCATCCATATCTTATCCCCTGAGATCTGGATAAGTGGTATTAGAGCGGGTACTCTCTCCATCAGAACAAGGGTTTGAAGCATGTTGCGAGTTCAAACATTTGCAGAAATCACCAACCTCCTTTTGGTGCTATAGGAATCCATTTTCTGGGCCATACACTGTAAGCATCACAATTGGTCCACATGCACTAATTTTTTTTTTTTACCCTCAGATATTCATTTACCAATACAAGGAGAACCATACATGGATTCACTACATCCATACACAGATTCACTACATCTATACATGTATCCACTACATCCATTGGTATGCAAAATTTTAAACAAATTTGCAGGGTGCCCATGCTACCCATGAAGGTTCCACAACCTCTACAACAACCCATGCCGCTCTACAAACCCTTGGAATTCGTTGTGTCCCTCTACACTCAAACAAATTAAAATAGGTGTTGAAACCTCTACACAAAATTTTAGAGGCTTTACCATAGCTCATTGGAAATATCTCTTTAATATATCAAATGGGTATTTCACATAATCTCATTTGGCTTCCTGGTTTGAGAGATATCATCGATTAAATCTCAACAGGTATTTGACCCAAGGAGGCTGTGTGTACCACCATATTCAACAATATTTTTCTCCTTACTCAGGAAACTATAGAAGGAGTTCCACATATTTCTAGAAATATCTCTTCAATATCTCAAATGGGTATTTCACAAAATATCATTTGACTTCCTAGTTTGAGAGATATCATCGATTGAATCTCAACATTTATTTGACCCAAGGAGGTCACACGTACCACCATCTTCAAAAATACTTTTCTCCCTGCTCAGGAAACTACAGAAGGAGTTCCAAATATGGCTAGAAATATCTCTTCAATATCTTAAATTTTTATGTTGTGGAATTTCATTTCATTTCATGGTTTGAGAGATATCACTAATTGAATATCTACATGTATTTCTTCCAAGATGGTTGCATGTCACTGACACTTCAACAATATTTTTCTCACTCCATGGGCCACCTCAGAAAAATTTCCATATACCAATGGAAATATCCCTTCAGTAGCTCAAATGGGTCTTCGACGAAATTGGATTTCATCACCTGTAGCAGAAGTTATGAATAAATTTGTAGAAGGAGATTCAAAGCCTCCAAAGTAACGATTTTTCCATTTTTTTATTAATGTAAACGGTTATGGGTCAACCATACAAAACCATTCCCTGTTGGACACACCTACCACACTTCCGGGGGGGGGAAGGTGTGGGACTCTTTTTACAAAAAATTCCCTCTTACACAAAACTCATTAGTTAGCATTCAACATTTACTCATAACTCATTACTATCATTTATAACCAGTTAGATGTGAACTTATATCAGCAAAATACATCATCAATAATTCATCACCCCAAGGAACACAAAGAACACATGATGTATGTACAATTTTCTTTTTATTACAGACTACAATCCTTGGGGTTTATCAACAACAACTGAATAGAGTACAACTCTACAAGGCACCAACTCTATATTCTGAGACTCAACTTACACCCTCAGCACCAAGCGAGGATGAGTAACCAATCCCTCAAACCGATATCAATCGCAATGAATTACCACGGAGCCTGTGGTGGTGCAATGCTTGCTGACTTGCTACAACTGGCCAATATGCCGTGACCACGTTATATACAACTACATGTGTATGCCTTTTGAGCTATTAGGGGTTTATCCTTTTCATCATATACTCGGATCTATCTGACCAGAGGTTCTATGGTAGATCTAAGCCCATATAATTCACGGTCCGGGACACCTTCATCATTCAAGAGCCATGTCATTTTCTCAACCACACTTAGATCTTCAGACCTCATCCCTTTGTCACGTTACCCACTGTCCTCCATTCGACTGTGTATGTATGCACCACTGTCTCAAGTAGCTGCATTATGCCTCAAAACTAGGGTTTGAACCCAGGACTTCTTCCATCATGACCTCAAACTTGCCGAAACTTTGATGAATCCATGATATCCTCAATACACTCTCTCTCATAGAATAGATCTTCAATACATTATCAAGAGATCTTCACCCAAAGTGTTCTTCTTTCACAGAGACCCTAATACTCTGTTTGCATACTCTTCACATCGTCCTAGGTCACTTAACCCACTTTTGATTTCACTAAACCCATTTCTAGGTCCCTTAACCTATTTTACTCATTTTAGGGTTAACCACTTTCCATAAATAAGAAGTTCTCCATTACTTTATCATTTAAATATTCCTCCTTGGATTTTTGTCCTTTACTTTAATATTTAAATAATCATTCTTGATTTTGTCACTTTACTTTAATATTTAAATAATCATTCTTGATTTTTGTCACTTTACTTTATCATTAAAATCTTGATTTCTTCTTTTTCAAGCACTTTGACTTCTTTGACCATTTGGGACTTCAAGCTTGACACATGGGGTTTCTCCAACTTCATAGGGCCATAGCTTCCTCAAACCGTTGAGGTTATGTGGCGTTCCACATACCACCGGAATGGCATGACAAGCACTATCCATCTGGGATAGTTTCACCAACAAAATCACTAATCTTCATCTCATTATTCCACATACAAGCATGGGTTCTCTCAACCAGAGCTCAACCAAGCGTCTTCCCATGAGGGATTTCACCATAAAGGGGGCTATGGAATTTCATCCATTTTGTACTTCTTCTCAACCGTGACAAGGAAATAATGGAGTCATCTTTACATCCAACCAAATATGCATCATATATCAAGATTCCATCTTCATCATGTCGATGAAAAACCATTGATGATCCATCTTCATCTATGCATCCTTATCAAGGAAGATCCATCTTCAGTCGATTGGTTTCCACTTGACATATATCTTTCTCATCAAAGGAAAATATATACATTGTACATCAATCATCAATCAGTAATCATTTGACATCCAACCAATCATTTAATCACTTGACATCAATCAATCATTTATCATGACATCAATGCTTTGACATCAATCAATCAAACCATTGACATCAATGAAAACATGATCCAACATTCCCTTCATTGGGAATTAGAACATTGTACTCATGGGTCTCTTTCTACACTGGGTGAAATGATGGGGACCATCATTTTCTAAGGAGGGAGGAACTTTTTGAATTTTAGGGGGTATATGGTGTAAATTGGGATGCAAAGTCATAAAGCTATAAAGATAATATTAGATTGTTATGTAGATACCCACCTCCTCATTAATTAATTGGGCTAACATGTTTCCCATATGGGTCAAAGAGAGCCCCACCTCTCCATTATTGTTTTGGGTTTATTTTCCACTACTTAGTTAGATGGGTAGTTATATCTATTATTATAAAAATATAGACTCATTTAATGAGCTCTTCCATTATTATATTGGGTTTTATTTTCCACTACTTAGTTAGCTGTGTAGTTAGATATATTATACTAATAATAGAGACTCATTGTGCTTGATCTTTTTGACTTAATCCAATGGACCATTTTGTATCTTTATATAAAGGCCTAGCAAACCTTCTCATAATATTAAGTTACTCATTTTGGCTTCTCATATTTTTATATTTTTCATTTGTGAAGTTAATTAGCTCGTGGTTTACTAGTAATTATTTTTTGGTGGGGGCTCCTCTTTGAACTCACCTTAAACAATTATTTACATGTTTTTGTCCTTGCTTATTTTCATGTAATATTGACATGTCTAAGATCCTCGTCTCTCGGAATTCAAGCCATCCGGATCTCAGCCCTCGAGATACAGATCAAGTTTATTGAAGTGTACTTAGATGGATTGGACTATCTTTAGCATATTTAAAGATCACATAGAAGCCTCTAAAAGGTTAATGGTTGATGGATGTAGACAATATTAGATTTCATTAAATTTGAAGAAATGTATTTTATGTGCATCATTTGGGATATTGTTAGGTCATGTAGTATACAAGTAGGGTTTATTAGTTGATCCTGCCAAGATAACAATAATTGTTAATTTTCCACCACTTGAATCCCGATTGAACGGTTGAGAACAACTTTGGGTCATACTACCACCACTTGAATCAGTGAGACAGTTGAGAACAACTTTGGGTCATACTGGATATTACAGGAAATTTATTAAAGGTTATGCACATATTACAAATCCAATGGAGAAGTTATTGAAGAAAGAAGCTAAGTTTCAGTGGAATGAACTCTGTTAGAAGGGTCTGGACATATTGAAAATGAAGTTAGTAACTACGACCATTATGGTGTTCCCAGATTGGAAGAAAGAGTTTTACATTCATGTGGACGCATCATCGATAGTGCTCAGTGCATTATTAGCCCAACCATGACAGTGAGAGTTATAACATCTAATTGATTTTGCTAGCAGGAAGTTTTTGATTGATGAGAAGAATTACACGACGACAGAAAGGGAAGGCTTGGAAATGGTTTATTCCTTGCAAAAGTTCATACACTATTTGTTGGGGTCCCATTTGAAGATGTATACAAACCACTAGGCACTCAAATATTTAGTGAACAAGACAGTGTTGGGGGGGGGAGAATTTGCAGATGGTTATTGTTGTTCCAGGAGTATGATTTCAAAGTTATTGTGAAGCTAGGGAAAATGAATGCAGGACCAGACCATTTGTCATGGATACTGACAAGAGAATACATAGGAAAACCGACTAGTAAACTTGACGATAGTTTACTAGATACACATTTATTCTCAGTTCAAATGGTAGACAACCATTTTGTATAAGTTGTCCAATATTTGAGCACGAGAGTGGCTCCATCCGATATAACAGTAGCACAAAAGAAGCAACTAGTGGTTAAAGCAACAAATTATCAGTTGATCACAAGAAATTTATACAATTTGGGTGTAGATGGGATACTGTGACGATTTGTGCTAGAGCATGAGAGACTGATGATCCCAACAGAGGTGCATGATGGAATTGCAGGATTTCATTATGCAAGAAAGGCTACAACCAAAAATATATTATATGCAGGGCTATGGTGGCCCACCCTCCATAAGGATGCGAAGGAATATTGTCAGAGCTATGAATTTTTCTAGAGAGTAGGAAGATCATCGTGAAGGGATGAGATGTGTTTGAATCCATAATTTACCTTGCAGGTGTTTGAAAAATGGGCAGTGGATTTTGTCAGACTGATTAATCCACCAACGAGGATAATGGGAGCCAGGTACATAATTATCACGACAAACTCCTTGACAATATGGGAAGATGTATAACTAGTTACATATTGCATCATGGAGACAGTTGCACGATTCTTATTCGAGAACATAGTTACAAGGTTTGGGTGTCCTAAAGTACTGATGAGCGACCGAGGGACTCTTTGAACAAGACAATTGCAACATTGACAAAAGAATTTCAAATTCAACATCAGAAGAGCACTCCATATCACCCACAATCTAATGGAATTGTGGAGGCCTTCAATAAGATACTGGAGAATTCATTGACCAAGGTGTGCAACGTAGGATGGGATGACTAGGATTTAAGGATCCCCGTAGTGCTTTGGGCTTATAGAAATACATGCAAGAAGTTTATAGGACAAACACCCTTTAGATTAGCATATGGTCAAAAAGTAGTCATGCCCATGGAGTTTCTTATACCAAGTCTGCGCATTGTTGCGATGGAAGACCTTACAGATTCCCATGCAGTAGAAGAAAGAATATCACATTTACTAGTGTTAGAGGAATATTGATTTATTACAGGGTTCCATCAACAAGTACAAAAGTCACGTGAAAAGGCATGGCATGATAGACACATCAAGTAGAAGAAGTTCCATACATGAGATATAGTACTTCTCTATGACAGTAAGTCCTTACAACACCCATGAAATTTCAGGACACACTGGCTAGGACCATACGTGATCATATATGTGACTGAAGCAGGTGTTGTTCAGTTAGAACAGTTGAATGGACAAGTCGTGGAAGGACTAGTGAATGGGAGTCGGTTGAAACTATATAGGGACGAACATCCTTCCATGCACTAGGGTAGCTGGACAAAGTAACTTGTATCATAATGTACTATAAAAAGAAAAGGAAGAGAAAGAAATAAAAAGCAAGTAAAACAGGAAAAAGTACGGAAATGGTTCAGGGAAGAAGTTGAAAGTTTATAAGTCCAAGAATTTAAGGTTAGCAGGTAAATAGGAAAAGAATGAAAATGTCATGAAAGAGAAAGAAGAAGGTAGAATAACACATAGACGAAGGAAGAAAGATTGCACAGAAAGAAGATATCACGCAGAAGGAAGAGACTGGATAGAGAGATAAGATTGCGTAGATGACAACTAAGAGAATTTAAGACAATCCATGATGGGACGTGCAATAAAGAGTTACCATGCCGACAAAGTAGTGGCACCATGTAACATTAAATGCAAAATACATTAACAAATTGTAGAATCGAACAGAGAATTCACCAAAGATACAAAGTAATGAAGCATTAAAGCAGGTAATGAATGCCAACCACTAATGGATTAGATGAAAATTTTAGGTGCAAAGGGAAGCTACAACTAGAAATGTAGTATAAAAGAAATCAAAGGGTTGACATGGGAAGGCTATTTTCATTCATAATTCACATTGAGTGCCGAAGTTACATATTCGAAGAAGCCGAAGTTTAGAACCAAGTTCTAGAACCAATTGGAAGTTGAGACTAGTGTAGCAGAGGAAGATGACACCACCTAAGGAAACACCATAGCCAGCGTCAGTACCGAAGAAACTGCATGGTCATCCGACAATGCCACCGATAGTTGAAGAAACAAAAGAGACATCCTCCTCAGAATGAAGATTCCACATGGATAATATCCCACTGAGAACGCCATCAACAAAACAATTCCATTTACAGAGGGACACAAAGTATCCACTTGTGGAGCCATCGATTCTAGAAGGCGTAATTGTAGAAGGGGAGATGTTCGGTTTGATACTTGAATTAAAGTATACAGACCATGACATCACTGATGAGAAGAAGTTTCCATATTTGGTACCCATCAAGTTCCTGAGGAAGTATATTAGTGTCGAGACTCATATGATAGTCATAAAACCACAGGTGTTGGATACGAGGTTGCAGAAAGAAGGTCTTGTAAATCTATTCGATATACCCCATTTTGGACGAAGCCAAGAAATCAATGGGTGTGTAAAAATTCTTCTAAGATGTGTGCATGGATGATACATGTGGCTTGACAGAATAGTATCCATTGATACATATTTGATAATGCGCACCATCGATCTTCCATCGCAGGGGGAGGACCCATCTTTGTTATTTTTTGATAAGAAGAATGAGAAAACTGTCACTGGGATCATGAAGGATAAATTCCATACATTCCATGGACAATGTTGTTTGGATGTGTCTAGCATATGAAACTCGACGATAAGGTTTGCACAAAATCCTTAGCTTGTAATTTGTTGAGGAAGTGAAAAAAATATCAAGTGCTAGTTGTAGTGATAACGACCACAAAAAGATGTGTAGAGGGCGCCCAGATGAACCGAGCGACATTCTCATTGAACCAATTTTTGATTGACTGCAAGGAAGCGTAGGATAAGTGGGTTGAGGTCCATTATGCATGGTTATTGATCCTAATAGTGCTATTGTCTTGGAGGGAGTGATATGACAATCAATTTTTGGGAGTCACAGAGAAGCCTTGTTTAACCTCGTGGTATCATAACCATTGGTATACAAAACATAAGGCACGACATATGGACAATAATGTTGCATTCTATATTTATAAGGAAAACATCAGAGACAACATCCAAGGACACCATGCATACCCCCCTCAAGTGGTTGAGGTATATAAGGCAGTGGTGCGCTTTAAGGAAGGGCATCACCACATGTACGTACAAGCAAAGAAGGACCCAGATCAACAGTGGCTACCAATACAATACAACTTGATGGAAGAGGAGATGGGGTACATTATGGTTGATTGGGACGATGAGTGGAAAATTCCACCAGCAGAGATGACCAAGACAGAGGAAAGGGCCCAGGGGAAACAACGTAACAAATAACACCACACAATGATAGGAAGAGAAAAGAGCCAGAGACAAGGAGATATAGACAACAACGACTGAAGCACAAAGTTTTTAAGGATGTGGCTATACAATATTTGATAAAGGATGATTTGGAGAAGATAAGAGACCAAGTAAAATAAGTCACGGACGACACATTTCAGTGCGTAACACAACAAGAAGAAGAGATGAATAAACATATGTAGGAACAAATGGCAGAATTGTGACAACTATTACAAGCAACAAACATCGCGTCAGGGCAACAGATGGAGGCGGAACCAACACCAAGAACTAATAATACTAGAGAGGCAGGGCCAAAATCCTGATCCATAAGGAAATCAATGGCCACCCACCTATTCCATTTTCTCAAAACAAGGGTTTCCACCTTGGCAAATTTTCTACAGATTTTCGGGTCCTCAACTTCCGGGGCCATTTTAAGGCCCTAAACAACATTTTTTTGGGCTCGCTATAGCCACACTATTGGCTTTAGGCAAAGTGTGATGATAAAATGTGTATTCCTCAGATATACCTTTCCAACAAGCTATCGTATGTCCCAAACAAATATTG
>SNQJ01S0038579.1:13107-34208 GCA_010110895.2 Picea sitchensis
GGGAGGGAAGAAGGGGGCAGAGAGAGAGAGAGATATTTTATGTTAAGAGGAATGTGCACACATTTATGTTCCTAATAATGCATGTGCAATTTAGGAATGCATGTCGGTTCCAAAAGAATGCACGTGTTATTTTAATTTCATTTTTTGTTAGGAATGCATGTGTGTTCCTAAACGCATTTTTCTCAGGAACACGTGCATTTTCCTAAAGAATCTGAGTTGAAAAGTCTATGTGGTGGTTCCATGAGTACCGAGGCTATATAATTAAGAACACATGTGGATTTCTAGGAATGTGTACATGTTCTTACGCACACATGTTCCTTTGAACCCATTGTCACTTTTTCATCCATAAACTTTGTGCCCTCACCCATACATGTTGACCTACTACTTCTTTAGCTACTCATGTGCTCATCTTTTTCATATTTGATTCACATATAATTATTTTTAGTAACATATATATAGATAAAACAAATTGAAATTATAAAACACACACATATATAACCATTTTGTATTTATCAAAAGATAAAATTAATTTATATTTACAAAAAAAATTGTGGTAAAGTAAATGGTGTGTCTTTAATAACTAATATGCATCGTGCATAGTGCTCCTAATATGCATCATGCACGATTCTCTTTATCATAAAGAAAACATTGTCCATGGTAATCTATGTTATCCACGCACTGGTGCTATATTTTTCATAAAACACACCGATATGCATCGAAAAGTTTGATGACTCATGTTTGCAATTTTATGGTGTTCCATGTTGTATGGAACACCGATGTAACATTAACAATTAAACACATTGATAGATTAATTATTATGTGTGTGGTGCGTTTAAGTTGTTAGAACATACCAATGGGATTTTTGTGAATATGGTGCGTCTTATACAATAGAGGCATTGGTAATTCACAACCCCATCCCAGTGTGCAGTTCTCAGTGTAGTTATAAATGCATTATGTGAGGTTATTCTTATTAAATTATAGGAAACACCACACACAATGTTTTTTGTAAATTAACAGGGCGCATGGATGTCTGGGGCGACTCAAGCACATTGCAAATATTTTTTAAACAAAATGGAAAAAATGTCAAATTTAAAGAAAAATTTAAGTTTTAATTGGATGAAAATTAAAATAAGAAGGTAACAAAAAAATATCTTGGTCTCTTCTTTCCCAAGAAGGCATGGTTGGCCCATAGATAAAAAACAAAATTTTCGTTTTTTTTCCAAAATTAGAAAATGTACAGAATCTAGAGGGGCATTGACGAAGCAACAATATAGAGCATAGCAAATGGGGTGATCGTAGAAGGAAGGTGAGTACTAGTGCTTGTGTTAGAGGTTGGAAGCAAAAAATGAAATGTGATAATTAAATTCATTTTCATTATTATTGAGAGCACCATAAATTTTTTTCCAGTGCACCACTATCCTGACACATTGGGCTATAGGGGTTTTTAAGTGCACCATGGAAAGTTTATGCTATTTTAAATTAATTTTTTTTATTGAATGACTTATTTTTTTTATTGAATATCATGTGCGTTTATACGCACATTGGTGTGTTTATGTTATCATCGAGCATCGTGATGCATTTTATTTTTTTATAAAATAAAAAACGTTATTTTAGCATTTTATATTCATACCGGTTGGCAAAAACCATCAATCACATGTCTCATCTAAACACCTCTGATTTAAACATATAAGGGATAATTTTTTCACGGTGGTTCCGTAAAGACCTCCCTTACAAGGTCTTCTCGTATTCTAGAGTAAGAATGGTATAGTACCATACTCAAAAAGATAGAATCACTAAGAATGGATTATTTTCTACTAAATCCAAAGTTTATATATGCATGTGCCTTTTGATAAGAGGAAACCAAGGAACTAGCTTCCCCGTCAGCAGGGTGGTAAGAGATTTAAGCCATTTCTTTAAACCTAATTTATCTTGGGATCCGTACCATCTTTTCTTTAAGGTTTGGGATCTTCATAACGATTAATTAACTGAACCGTCAGAAATGCACATGGTTGTTGTCTCTGTCATCCACCATCAACAAACTAATATGCAGCGGAAAAATACATAAATAGAAAATCAGATGCTAGACATAAAATGATGAACACAGAGATTAACGTGGTTCACCCAAACGTTGGGCTACGTCCACCAAACAAAGGTATTCATTCTCTTATTGTTCATAACATGGAAATTACAGCATCCTTGCAAGATCTCAATCATTTCTCACATGCTCACTCCACTCATCTCCTCCTTGCCTCTACCAGCATACATGAATCTATAACATTTCATACATAGTTACACAATAAATAGATTATTAAATGCATTCCTATCCATATTCTAACTTGGTCTATTTAGTTACAACCAATGTTGAATAATAGGATCCAAAATCCATTCATGGAGGAATTTGGTGTCACCAAATTCCAACAATCTCCACCTTGACAACAGTCAATCTGATACCTTTCTCCTTTCTTTTGTTCATCACATTTTCTGCAAGCCAAGAGAAGTCAAGCATCATTGTAGCATCTCCAAAAGTACTGGTTTTGTGAACATGTATGTGTATTTCTCTTTTGTATGAACCTTTTCAAGGGAAACTCCACCTTCATCGATGACCTATCTTACAAAATGGTACTTAATAGGAATATGTTTAGTTTTATTGTGGTAGGATGGATTCTTGGCCAAGTGAATAGCACTTTGACTATCACAAAGTAGCTTTACTTTGTACTGCGTCCTTCCAAACTCACCAAACAAAATTTTTAACCAAACTTCCTCTTTGCAAGCATGTGAAGCAACTATGTATTTTGCTTCTGTAGTGGATAAAGAAACAATGCTCTGTAGATTTGACATCCAACTAATAGCTGCAACTGCAAGAGTAAAGACATATCTTGAAGTTGACCTCATCTTGTCCAAATCACCTACAAAATTAGAATGAACATATCCCCAAACTAACTCACAACCACCATTATAGGTGATACAGTAATCACTTGTGCACCTTAGATACCGAAGAACACATTTCACTGTTGCCCAATGCTCTTTACTTGGATTTTCCATATATCTGTTGAAAACCCAAACTGCATGTGAAATGTCCAGTCTTGTACTAACCATCGCATACACTAAACTTCCTACTACATTAGAATATGGTATTTGAGACATATATTCCTTTTCTTCTTCTGTACTAGGACATAAAATTGAAGAAAAATTAAAATGGGAAGCGAAAGAGACTGAAATTGGTTTCACACTCTTCACTCCAAACCTAAAAAGCATTTTCTCGACATACTTTTGTTGTGACAACCAAATATTACCACTCATCATGTCTTTGAATATCTCCATGCCCAAAATATGCTTTGTTGCTCCTAGATCTTTCATATCAAACGTCTTAGCCATTTGAGCCTTTAACCTGTTGACCTCAGTTATGATTTTTCTTTCTAAAAGCATATCGTCAACATACAATACTAATATAATGAATATGTCATTATTCAATTTCTTAAAGTAAATACAATGATCATACTCACTCCTTGTATAATTCTGGCTCATCATGAAAGAGTCAAATTTCTTGTACAGTTTTCTGGGCGACTGCCTCAGACCATACAATGATTTCTTGAGCCTGCAAAAAAAATTCTTATTGCGATTCTGAACGAACCCTTAAGGTTGTTCCATGTAAATATCCTCATACAAGTTTCCATGTATGAAATTAGTCTTAACATTTAAATTCTTCAACTCTAAATCAAGTGTTGCAACTAATGCTAAAACATTTTGAATTGAAACAATCTTAACAACTCATGAAAAAATCTCATCAAAGTCAATACCTTATTTCTGAGAATATCCTTTCACAACCAACCTTGCTTTGTACCTTTCTACCTTATCATCAACACCCTTCTTCAGTTTGTAGACCCACTTGCAACCTACAATTTTGTTGTCTCTTGGAAGTTCTATCAAGTCCCATGTAGCATTATTCGCTAAAGCATTCCTTTCATCCTGCATTGCTTCTTTCCATTTTTCACTGTTAGAACTATCCACATCTTCCTGATAGCACGAAGGTTCATCATCATTAGTATTCAAAGAAACTGATGAAACAAAAGCATCATACCTTCTTGGAGGAACTCTGACCTGTGTAGACCTCCTTAGGGAAGTTTGTGGCTCATCCACAATCTGTTGATTGTCATCATCATCCATGTTTTCTTCTGCAAGAACCTCTTCATGGACATCTTCAGAAACTTTTTCATGTTCAGTCTCATCTGTATTTGAACAAGTTTTAACTGAATCTGTTGATACCTAGGTACTTCTACATGTTTCATTTGAACATCTACATATGATTTGATGAGAGACGATTCATCAAATATTACATCTTTGTTAATGGTGATCTTGTGGGCAATAGGATCCCACAACCTGTACCCCTTAATACCATCACCATATCCAACAAATATAATTCTTTTTTATTTTGGATCTAATTTAGAACGATGATGTTTCAGAATTAGAGCATAGGCTTCACAACCAAAAACTTTAAGATTAGAATAATTACAATGATGACCTATCCATAACTCTTCAGGAATCTTGCACTCTATTGTTGTTGATGGTGATCGATTCACCAGATAACAAGTTGTAGTCACTTCTTCTTCCCATAGTTCCTACTGCAAGTTGGCACTACTAAGCATACTCCTTGCTCTCTCTAGAAGAGTCTTGTTAATGCGTTAAACAACTCCATTTTGCTGAGGAGTATAGGAAATAGTTTTATGCCTATCAATCCAAAACTCCTTGCAACAGTTCTCAAATTCCATTGACACAAATTCATCACCATTATCAGTTCTTAAACACTTAATGGACCTACCAGTGCTCTTTTCCACTAAAGCTCTAAATTGCTTGGAAACAATAAACACATAAGCCTTTATTTTCAACATATAGATCCACTCCTTCCTAGAGAAATTATTTATTAAAGTAACAAAGTATGATGATCCTCCATGTGAAATAGTAGGGGATGGTCCCCAAAAATCATAATGGATATAATCAAGAATTCCCTCACTGGTGTGTCTTCTGGTTTTAAACCTCTATCTATTCGATTTTCCATAAATACAGTGCTTGCATAAATCTAACTTTAAAGACTTTAGACTAGGAAGTAACATGTGATCAGATAATACCTTCAAACCTCTTTCGCTCATATGGCCCAACCAATGATGCCACAGACGAACATAATCACTGTCATTCTCGGATACAAATGTCGCATGATCTGACTCAGTTCATCCTTCTAACATAAACAAGTTTCCAACCTTCTTCACTTTCATAACCAGTAGGATTCATTTGTAGACCTTCATAGCTCCACCTTGAATAGTACTTTTATATCCTCCAGTATCTAAGACTCCCAAAGAGATTAGGTTCTTCCTAAGCTCAGGTACATGTATCACCTCAGTTAGTATCTTAAGATATCCATCAAACAACTTAATTCAAATGCTACCAATTCCCACAACTTTACATGATATATCATTTCTCATGTAAACAATTCCATCATCTATAGACTGGTAAGTAATAAACCATTGTCTATGAAGATACATGTGATTTGAACCACCAGAATCTAATAACCATTGTTGATCATAACGTGAAACAATACCAATTTTAAAACTTCATCAATCATACCTAAACTTGTTGTTGAACCTATTTCAGTTGCATTTGCTTCCTTCATCTCTTTTGGAGGGTCTTCTTTGGAGGCTTGTTGTCACTTCCAACAATCCTTCTTCAGGTGTCTAGATTTTCCACAAAACCAACACTTAAGGTTGCTCTTCTTTTCCTTCGAATTTGACCAAGAGAAATCCCTCTGAACATGTCCTCTTTCCTTAGGTATTCCTCTGACCACCATCACCTCAAATGTAGAGGTTTCCAAAATGGATTTATTCCTTGTTTCCTAAGACAATAAATCTCCAACGATAACATCAAACTCAATACTTTATGTTGAACTGGATCTAATAGAGGTAACAAGGTGACCCCATGACTCGGGAAAATAACACAATAATGTAATCGCCTTGTTTTCAGATTTGAATTTCACTCCCATGCTAGTCAACTAGACTAAAAGAGTATTAAAAGTATTTAAATGATCATTTATTTTTGTACCTTCCTTCATGTGCAAACTATACAATTGTGTTTTCAGGAAGATCCTGTTCGTCAAGGATTTTTTCACATACAAGCTTTCTAGCTTCGTCAACAAACTTTCTATTGTCTTCTCCCTAACAATGTTGAACAAAACATCATCGACCAAACAAAGATGTATGGCACTCCGTTCTCTCGCATCGATCTCTTCCCACTCTTCATCTGAAATGGTCACGGGTTTCTTTGATTTTCCCAAAAGTTCCTTCACCACGCCTTGTTGCACAAGCGGATCATGCATCTTGACTTTCCAGATCTTAAAATTGTTCTTGCCATTGAACTTCTCAATTTCAAACTTAGCACTCTAATTTTTCGCCATTTTAGTCGTTCTGATGCTTCTTAGCCTCTGTTGTCTACACTCTTGTCAATCTTCCCCTTCATACCAGTGGTTGCGAGGCTTTGCCTTCTGCATGCTCTGCAATACTCCCTCTACCAGGGAATTTCCAAGCTCATCTCTGGCCCCAAAACATTAGCCACATCCAAGCATGGACCCCTTATGGGGACACAACAACCGCACCCTTCACGTCCATGGGCAGCGGGCATAGTCAACACTCCCTTCCAGATTCGAGACAGGCGTTGTTCTCGAAACAACAAAAAAACAAAAGGGCAGCCTTTAAATAAGTGCTCCCTTGATGTAGATAGCTCAACGCTGATGGAAAAACAATGCTCCCTTAAAGCAGAGAGACAGGCGCTGAAGTGAGCAAAACGACGCTCCCTTTACCTAGTGACCCTAGCGTTGATTTGGAATCGACGTTCCCTACGCAAAGATTTTGTTCCTCGACTGCGACTCATCCAACGTAGCTCTGATACCATTTGTTATCTCTGTCAGCCACCATCAACAAACTAATGTGCAACGGAAAAATACATAAACAAAAAATAGATGTCAGACATAAAAAGATGAACACAGAGATTAACGTGGTTCACCGAAATGTTGGGCTACGTCCACCAAGCAAATATATTGATTCTTTTATTGTTCATAACATGGAAATTACAGCAGCCTTGTAGGCTCTCAATCATTTCTCACCTTCTCACTCCACTCATCTCCTGCTTGCCTCTACGGGCATACATGAATTTATAGCATTTCATACATTGTTACACAAGAAACATATTATTAAATGCACTCGTATCCATATTCTAACTTGGTCTATTTAGTTACAACCAACCGTGAATAATAGGATCCAAAATCCATTCTTGGAAGAATTCGTTATCACCAAATTCCAACAATAGCAACATTGTCTTTCAATATGTTTAAAATTATGAATCTTGAATGAAATTAATAATGGGATAGATTAAATGTGTTTAAGTTAGAAATTTTTTAAAAAGTGAAAATTTTATTTTATTTAAAAACTGACTTATTTTAGATTTATCGTTTGTTTATACTTAAATTTCCTTCACAATTCTGAACATCTGACGTGTTCTAATACGTCTGTTAATAATGATAATCCATATCTGAAATAAGTGTGATAATCCATATCTAAGTGTGAACATTTAGAGTTTTGAAGTCGTGATTGAATTTCATAACCTGCCTTACCTTGTAAATTCAAACACTAATCTGAGAAGGTTAACGGGGATTCTGGGTCATATAATAATTTTATTTTAATAGTTTTAGGAGTAGTTTAAATATGTCAAGTTTTTGTTGTTTTCTTTTATTTTTTATTTTTTTTAGAGATATTTGTTTGAAATTTGGTGCGATATTGTAGCTTTGAATGATTAAATCTGTATGTTGAATAGGTTTTTATATTCAGAAATATAATTTAAATAACAGAAGATTATAATTTAATTGGAATTTATAAAAAAAAAAAATGAAACAGTTATTCAACGCCTTAGTTTTGTAATTTGCATCAACAGCTAAGGAACTAGTCTGTAAGGTAGGTGGGTAAGATATATATATATGGAGACTCCGGCAGGCATACAATTTAAGCCAAGCCCGGCACCTCAAACACTGGAGCATATACAATTTAAGCCCAGCCCGGCACCGCAAACACTGGAGCCTACCAAGAAACTGGAGTTTGGGACCCACAAACTCAAGCCAGAAGCAATCCCACTGCTGGCACGGTATCGAGTCAAACAAAGCGGGAAGCACATGGATTAGCTGGGCAGTTCGTTATCACTGCAACCACCACCATAGTAACCACACCCACCCCATGGGCCATGAGTCATCATCAAGATGGTAACTGGTGTTTAGCGGCAATACCGSCCATTCCGAAATCAAAGAAATATCATCTGACACMACCCTYGGTGCCCGAGCAGAAGCCGGCCYGTCGGTGGACAACGTGAGGCGCACACACTCTTGAGATCATGTGATAGAAAGTGTGACAGGCCACAGCTGATACCGTAAATCGGTGGGAGAATGCGACCGTATTAACGTAAAATAAGGTGGCAATCAAGCGCTAACAACTAATAATACCATATAAACAAACGGTCATTAAAAACTGTATCGAATCTTCCGAATCAGCAAGCTCCAGAGATTCGAACCGTACACGCCTGGAGGGAAAAAACCATAAATAAATAAAACCTCCGAAACAAAATTGCTGCAACAAAACAGGATAAAAATCGTATCAAAGAAGATGACGGATATTCCCTCTCTGTGCCGATGCTCGCGCTGACTGGACGAGAGATTCTATCTAATTTTAGTGGTGTGACGGTGGTCATCCAGATTCCACATGACTAACTTTTTCATTTAGCCGTGGGTTGTTGGGTTCCGGGCCAGGTTTGATTGGTAACAGGAGTAGTAAAAACCCTGGAGATTTACCGGAATCAAGCTTGGAATTTGACGGCTTGCAGCGCTTATTTTCTCTGAACCTGTATTTGAGAGGTGGATACAATATCCACACGTCAACACTTATCTATATCAAAATTTTGATCAGGTGAAATCAACGTGTAAATGTGCACAGTAATAAATCTTAGTAGGTACTTGCAAGATACTAAGTATGTATATGTAATAAATCTTATGATACACTTAGTAGATACTTACAAGTTACTACGAAGTCTATTTTACGTGGATAGGCGTTCCCCATTGAAATTAATGGTTTAATCAACTTTTTAATTACAAAATTTGATTTGATAGCTAAGAATTAAAAATGTTGACATATTTTTAGTCTCATACTTATTAAAATTGTTAGAATTAATTCTCTTGTATTTATAAGTTCATCGTATTTACTTTTCAAATTTTATTAAATATGATTAAAAAAATTACTAAACATGATTAAAAAAAATTACTAGACTGACTTATCACTTGCCGGGAATGACTTATCACTTTCCAGGAAGAAGCATAATTTAGTAAATTACCTCTTTATTATTAAGTTTTTACCTTTTACAGTGGTAGCAAGTGTAGTTTTATCAGATATTGACATGGACACACAACTGTTTAACATTTACTTTTTAATTTTTACCTTACGAGTTTCAAAAATTATAAAAGAGGAGTGGAGTGGATGAGCAGGTGTCATAATGTTGGATGCCACGCGAGAGGAGTGGATTAGCTAGGGTTAATATTTCTGCTAGGGTAAAATTCTGAACTCCCTTTCACTCTTTCAACCAAATCGTATTCGATTTTATTCAATTTTGAGAGGCAGTTGATATCGACCGTTTGGAAGTTTAATTTCCTTCCACTATCAATCTGGATGTCTCTGTTTAATTCATTCTGTGGCTTTTTGCAGCTAATGACAATGAGGCACGACAATTGAAACATGTTTGGATGGAACGAAGAAGTCGTCTGCTAAACAAATTAACGCGTTGTTGAATAACTCTAAGTAATATTAAGTGGATAAGTGGATAATTGTTAGCATTCTAAATATTTTTCCTAAAACAACAATATAATGGAAACTTACAAAATTTAAAGGTTGTATTCATAAAAAGGGAAACTCACAAAATTTAAAGGTTGTCTTCATGACTTTTCGTTTTCGGAGTAAGTGGATTTTAAGTATGAAAGCTTAGCTTTATCACTCTATAAGTCCCTCCTTGGATACACTTATTAGCATTTGTCTATGTTAATGGTAACCTTGCTATAACTACTATGTGGAATATTTTTAAATCCTATAGATTTGGGTTGTCAAGTAGCATTTGGTCTTATGAAAGGAGTGAAGGTTTTAAATATCTTCTCCATATAATACATTATATGGTTAAAAATATGTTCTAATATCACTGATGTGTTTAGAGGTTTTGATAGATGGTTTTGTTTTACACTAAATTGACTGATTCTAGAATCTAAATTTGCTTTAAAACATTATTTTGCTTTAAAAAATTTTAAAACCAAAATTAACTTCAAAACAATGTTTTATTTAAGAAGTTAAATTTGATTAAAAACCTAAACTAGCTTGAAAATATTGTTACTTTTAAAGTCATCCACATTTAAATTTATCAATTTATTAGATTAACTTCACATTGTTAGTTTTGTCCAAATTTTTTTTTGAAAAATGTTGAATGTTGACAATGAAAAACAAATACACTTACGTAATGTAATCTACATTTAAATTTATCAATTTATTAAATTTATCAATTTATTAAATTTATTAATTTATTAAATTTATCAATTTATTAAATTTATTAATTTATTAAATTTATCAATTTATTAAATTAGTTTCACATTGTTAGTTTTGTCTAAAAATTTCTTGGAACAATGTTGAGCGTTTACAATGTAAAACAAATACACTTACTTTATACGCATAAATGAACAATATTGAGTGTTGACAATAAAAAACAAATACACTTACTTTATACACATAAATGAAAAAGAAAGAATTGCATTTTTAGATTTTGTAAACGGTGCATTTTAGAAACTGCTATGCTATTCTTGTCAAAAGTTTAAATCGTTTCTCCATTAGAAAAAGTCAAAACCCAATAATAAAAGTTTTTTTTTTCGGATTTATACAGATTTTGTAAAGCGTGCATTAGAGAAAACTGTCATGAGATTCTCCTCAAAATTTTAAATCGTTTTTCCATTAATAAAATCAAAATGAAACAAAAAAAAGTTTTTTGAGTTTTTTTGGATTTAATAATGAAAGGTATTTTTATTTATTATTATTCTAATTTAGGCTATAGTGTAACACTCTATTGTTTCTTAGATTGCTAAAGCCAGTAACACAACAATTTTGGGAATACTCTAAACATTAATATAATCTATTAATTAATTTTTTGGTTTTTTATTTTCATCTCCAGTTATAGTTTAACTTTCTATTGTTTCTTAAATTCATATTTCAATTTATTAGTTAATTTATCAGTATTAGATTAGTTTGAAATTGTTATTTTTGTTAAAAAAATTCTTCGAACAATATTGAGAATGAAAAACAAATACACTAAAAAGGAACAATTGTATTTTTAGATTTTGTAAACTATGCATTGTAATTCATATTTTAATTCATCAGTTAATTTATCGGTGTATTAGATTAGTTTGAAATTGTTATTTTTGTTAAAAAAATTCTTTGAACAATATTAGAATGAAAAACAAATACATTAGAAAAGAACAATTGTATTTTTAGATTTTGAAAAATATGCATTGTAGAAAGTACTATGCTATTCTTCTTAAAAGTTTAAATCATTTCTTCATTAAAAAAAATCAAAACCCAATAATACAATTTTTTTTTGGATTTGTACAATTACATTTTTAGATTTTGTAAAAGTTGCATTACACAAAACTGTTATGAAATTCTTCTCAAAAGTTTATTTAAATTCTCCATGAAAAAAATCAAAAGGCAATAAAAAAATATTTATAAAGTATTTTGGAATTTAATAATGTTTTTTTTTAATTATTATTCCCATCTTATGCTAGGGTAACCCTCTAGGGTATCACAACAATTATGCAAATACCCTAAACATTGATATAATGTATTAATTATTATTATTATTTTTATTCCCATCTCTAACTATAGTGTAACCCTTTATTGTTTTTTTAGAGTGCTTGCTAATACCCTAAACATTAATATAATGTATCAATATATTATCACATTATTAATACGGGGTAAGTGGTAGTGTTAGGATTTTTAATTAGTAATATTTTTTTATAAATATTTTAATAATATATTATTAAATAATGTTTAATAATAATATATTGATTTGTACTAATACTATTATTAATATACCAATCAAATGGTTGACACAGGGGTCTCATGTATTATCACATTGTTAATATTTGTTAATTATAATAGTTATGATGTTTTATTAATACTTTAATTTTATATGACTATATTATATATTAATAATGATTAATAATAATGTATTATTATTTCTATAGGGTTAGGGTTATTACAATAGTAATAATGTTTTATTATTACTTTAATAATACAACTTAAGTGGGTTTAATGGTTAATATTCCAATAGGGTTAGGGTTATTACAATAGTAATAATGTTTTATTACTACTTTAATAATATAACTTAAGTGGGCCTAATGGTTAATAACATGTGTTTCCTCCTAAGAAGTCACAAGTTCAAATCTAGTGTATTAATAGTTAGGATATTAATAATATTTATTGATAAAGGAAAATAAATGTAAAAGTATTAATAATGTATTAATAGTTAATAATTAGGGTATTAATGTTTAGGGTATTAGTAGTTTATAGGGTAATAATATTTAATGTATTGATAGTCGAACATAACCAAACCTTGCCCAACATTGCAATATCATGAACAAAATTGGACATTGCCACATGACGAACATACTAATCTTGCAATCTGATGAACATAGTAGTGTCACAATATAACAAACATAATAGCATCACGTCGCAATGTGACGAACATAGCCCCACTATTATAATGTGACAAAAATAAGCTTGATCAACATTGAAATGCAATAGTGGCATACTAAACCATGGTTAAACATAATCAACATGATCCTTCATAATCAACACCACATGTTCTTCAAAAGTCACCCATGGGCATGGTCACCTGTAGTCAACCTTGGCCAACCATAGTCAACCATGGTGAAGGTCAACCATGATCAACCATACTAAACTTTGGTCCATGTCAAGCTTAACCATGGTTAACCATAGTAAACCATGGAAAAGCATAGACAACCATGGGAAAGTTCAACTACATTAAACAATACTCTTGATCATGATCAACTGACAACAATAGTCAACCATAGTTAAAGTAATGGTAAATAAATTCCATAATCAATTCATAATCAATGCCACATGGTCTTCGAAGGTCACCCATGTGCAAGTTCAACTACATTAAACCATACTCTTTATCATGGTCAACAATAGTCAACCATAGTTAAGGTAACGGTCAATACATTACATAATCAATGCACAATAAATGCATGATAAACCATACATTACATAGTCGATGCATAATAAATTCCACATGGTCTTCGAAGGTCACCCATTGACATGGCCACCTGCATTCAACACTAGCCAACCATAGTCAACCATGATCAACCATACTAAAATTTGGTCCATGTCAAGCTTAACAATGGTTAACCATAGTCAACCATGGAAAAACATAGACAACCATGGGCAAGCTCAACTACATTAAACCATACTCTTGATCATGGTCAACAATAGTCAACCATAGTTAAGGTAATGGTAAATCTTATGTGATGACAAATAAAACTGGATGTTGCAATATGACAAACGTAGTAATGTTTCAATGTGACAAACATAGTAGAATCACAATATTGGTAATGTTGCAATGTGTTTAACATATCCCTGTCATCGCAATGTGATGAACATAGACCCATCATCGTAATGTGACGAACATAAGCATATTGTTGCAATGTGATGAACATAGCCTGGTCATCGCAATGTCAAAAACATAGCCTTTTCGTCACAATATAACACAAATATCCTATCATCATAATGTGACAAACATTTCCAAATGCTTCTATGTGATTAACATAACCCATTTTCACAATGTGATGTAGACAACCCAATGTCGCAATGTGACATACATATCCCAACATTTCATTGATAGGACCATTTATCGACATCACAATGTGAGGAACATAACCCACTCTCAGGATGTGATAAACCTATTCCAACAATGTAATGTGTCAAACAAAAACCCTACATCACAATGTGATGACCATAACCTTACGACGTCATGTGATGAACAAATATTGATATCGCAATCTCACGAACAAAATTTGATCAACATTGCAATGCGATAGTGGCATTGTAAACCATGGTTAAAAATAATCAGCATGACCCTGCATAATCGACGCCACATGGTCTTTGAATGTCACCCATGGGCATGGTCACCCATATTCAACCATGGAGAAGGTCAACCATGATCAACCATACTAAAATTTGGTCCACGTCAAGCTCAACCATGGTTAATCATAGTCAACCATGGAAAAACATAAATAACCATGGGCAAGGTAAAATATATTAAACCATATTCTTGATCATGGTCAACAATAGTCAACCATAATTAAGGTAATTGTCAACCTTATGTGATGAATATAACCTGTTGTTGCAATCTGACAAACAAAAATGAGCATTGCAACATGACTGTAATGGCACAAAAGATACAAAGGTCAATTTATTTATTTTTTTATTATCTTTTTTTCTTTACAAAGGAAGATTAAAACATCAAAATAATTATCAATATCAACAACACATCATTCACAAAAATCAACGAACATTAATAACAGAATATTAATCAATTATGATACACTGCCGACACATCATCCCATGAACCATAACACTCATATCGATGTAATAACACCATTTAACAACAACCCAACATTAATGCATTCTACAATTAATAATGACAGCTAAGGTAAAAATCTTAAAGTTCAAGATCATCAAGGCGCAAAAATCATACCATAAAAAAATACACATAAATGAACAATGTTGAATGTTGACAATGAGAAACAAATACACTTACTTTATAGCTCCTCTCTCTGTCCCTAAAGGATTCGCCTTCCTTCAATATCCCGCCAAGATTGTTTCAGTCACTTTGAAAAACTAACCAGAGAAAAGAAACTATCGTGCCTCTTATTGGGCCGGGATGAACAACTCCCAGATACGCATTATTTTCTTGAAACAGCAGGAACGCCAGTTATGATGCTTACCGGTGAATCTGGAACCGAGTGAAATAAAACTGGAACTAGTGAGGATGCTGTGCAAGCTGGCACTGTCTTTTTCCATTTATTCCAGTCATTATTTATATATATGTAATTACGCTTTTATTTTAGTTTATGTTATACAGATAAATGAAAAAGAAAGAATTGCATTTTTAGATTTTGTAAATGGTGCATTTTAGAAACTGCTATGCTATTCTTGTCAAAAGTTTAAATCGTTTCTCCATTAGAAAAAGTCAAAACCCAATAATAAAAGTCTTTTTTAGGATTTATACAGATTTTACATTACAGAAAACTGTCATGAGATTCTCCTCAAAATTTTAAATCGTTTTTCCATTAATAAAATCAAAAGGAAACAAAAAAGGGTTTTTGAATTTTTTTGGATTTAATAATGAAAGGTATTTTTTTTATTATTATTCTAATTTAGGCTATAGTGTAACTCTCTATTGTTTTTTAGACCGCTAAAGCCAGTAACACAACAATTTTGGGAATACTCTAAACAATAATATAATGTAGTAATTAATTTTTTGATTTTTTGTTTTCATTTCCATTGCCAGTTATAGTATAACCTTGTGTTGTTTCTTAAATTTATATTTCGATTTATTAGTTAATTTATCAGTATTAGATTAGTTTGAAATTGTTATTTTTGTTAAAAAAAAAATTGAACAATATTGGAAATGAAAAACAAATACATTAGAAAAGAACAATTGTATTTTTAGATTTTGTAAACTATGCATTGTAGAAAGTGCTATGCTATTCTCCTTAAATGTTTAAATCATTTCTTCATTAAAAATATCAAAACCCAATAATAAAAGTTTTTTTTGGATTTGTACAATTAAATTTTCAGATTTTGTAAAAGTTGCATTACACAAAACAGTTATGCAATTCTTCTCAAAAGTTTATCTAGATTCTCCATTACAAAAATCAAAAAACAATTAAAAAAATATTTATAGAGTTTTTTGGAATTTAATAATGTTTTTATTTTTTTATTTCCATCTGCTAGGGTAACCCTCTATGGTATCACAACAATTCTGCAAATACCCTAAATATTGATATAATGTATTAATTATTATACCTTTTTTTTATTCCCATCTCTAGCTATAGTGTAACCCTCTATTGTTTTTTAGAGTGCTAAAGCGGTATCACAACAATTTGCTAATACCCTAACCATTAATTTAATGTATTAAAATATTATCACTTTATTACTATGGGAGTAAGTGGTAGTGTTAGGATTTTTAATTAGTAATAATTTTTTATAAATATTTTAATAATATATTATTAAATAATGTTTAATAATAATATATTGATTTTTACTAATACTATTATTAATATACCAATCAAATTGTTGGCAAGGGTTTCGGGTATTATCACATTGTTAATATTCTGTTAATTATAATAGTTATAATGTTTTATTAATACTTAATTTTATATGACTACATTATATATTAATAATGATTAATAATGATATATTATTATTCTTATAGGGTTAGGGTTATTACAATAGTAATAATGTTTTATTACTATTTTAATAATACAATTTAAGTGCGCTTAATGGTTAATATTCCAATAGGGTTAGGGTTATTACAATAGTAATAATGTTTTATTACTACTTTAATAATACAACTTAAGTGGGATTAATGGTTAATAACATGTGTTTCCTCCTAAGAAGTCACAAGTTCAAATCTAGTGTATTAATAGTTAGGGTATTAATAATATTTAGTGATAAAGGAAAAAAAATGCCACAGTATTAATAATGTATTAATAGTTCATAATTAGGGTATTAATGTTTAGGGTATTAGTAGTTTATAGTTAAGGTAATAATATTAATAGTTAAGGTATTGATACATACGGTAATAATATTTAATGTATTGATAGCCGAAGATAACTAAACCGTGCCCAACATTGCAATATCATGAACAAAATTGGACATTGCCACATGACGAACATAGTAATCTTGCAATGTGACAAACATAGTAATCTTGCAATGTGACGAACATAGTAGTGTCACAATATGACAAGCATAGTAATGTCACAATGAGTCGAACATAGCTCTAACGTCGCAATATGACGAACATAGCCCCACTATTATAATGTGACAAAAATAAGCATATTATCGCAATGTGATGAACATACCCTTGTCTTTGCAATGTGATGAACATAGCCTCATCGTCGCAATGTGACACAAATATCATGTCTTCATAATGTGACAAATATTTCCAAATGCCAGTATGTGATGAGCATAACCCATTGTCTCAATGTGAAGTACACAACCCAATGTCACAATGTGACATACATATTTTAGCATTGGAATGATAGAACCATTTATCGATGTCGTAATTTGATTAACATAACCCACTATCAGAGTGTGACAAATTTATTCTAATGATGTAGTGTGTCAAACAAAAACCATACATCGCAATGTGATGACCATAACCTTACCATGTCATGTGACGAACAAATCTTGATGTCACAATCTGACGAACAAAAATTGATCAACATTGAAATGCAATAGTGGCATAGTAAACCATGGTTAAACATAATCAACATGATCCTGCATAATCAACGCCACATATTCTTCAAAGGTCACCCATGGGCATAGTCACCTGTAGTCAACCTTGGCCAACCATAGTCAACCATGGTGAAGGTCAACCATGATCAACCATACTAAACTTTGGTCCATGTCAAGCTTAACCATGGTTAACCATAGTCAACCATGAAAAACATAGACAACCATGGGAAAGTTCAACTACATTAAACAATACTCTTGATCATGATCAACAATCAGGGATGATTTTAAGGATGAAAAATTATTTTAAAATGTAGAAACCTTGGTGAATCTTTCTAATCCTTCATATTCCAACTATAAATGATTGGCGATATTTTTGTAAAAATATTTAAATTTCTAAGGATTTTATATAGTTTTTAGAAAATTTTGGCAATTTTTAAGGTAAAATAATTTTATCCTATAGAATTTGGTTGAATCATTTTTAAAATAATGAATCTTGTTTTTGGAAAAACCATGGAAAATTAGCCCATGAGAGAAATTTAGCCCCTAAAATCATCCCTGTCAACAATAGTCAACCATAGTTAAAGTAATGGTCAATACATTCCACAATCAATGCATAATCAACCATACATTATATATTCAATAGGTAATCAACGCCACATGGTCTTTGAAGGTCACCCATGGGCAAGTTCAACTACATTAAACCATACTCTTTATCATGGTCAACAATAGTCAACCATAGTTAAGGTAATGGTCAATACATTACATAATCAATGCATAATAAATGCATGATAAACCATACATTACAGAGTCGATGCGTAATAAATTCCACATGGTCTTCGAAGGTCATCCATGGGCATGACCACCTGCATTCAACCCTAGCCAACCATAGTCAACCATGGTGAAGGTCAACCATGATCAACCATACTAAACTTTGATCCATGTCAAGCTTAACAATGGTTAACCATAGTCAACCATGGAAAAACATAGACAACCATGGGCAGGTTCAACTACATTAAACCATACTCTTGATCATGGTCAACAATAGTCAACCATAGTTAAGGTAATGGTCAATCTTATGTGATGACAAATAAAATTGGATGTTGCAATATGACGAACGTAGTAATGTTTCAATGTGACGAACATAGTAGCATCACAATATTGGTAATGTCGCAATGTGTGTTAACATATCCCTGTCATTGCAATGTGATGAACATAGACCCATCATCGTAATGTGACAAACATAAGCATATTGTCGCAATGTGATGAACATAGCCTAGTCATTGCAATGTAAAAAACATAGCCTTTTTGTCGCAATATAACACAAATATCCTGTCATCATAATGTGACAAACATTTCCAAATGCTTCTATGTGATGAACATAACCCATTTTTACAATGTGATGTAGACAACCCAATGTCACAATGTGACATACATATCCCAACATTTCATTGATAGGACCATTTATCAACATCACAATGTGCGAGGAACATAACCCACTCTCAGAATGTGATAAACCTATTCCAACAATGCAATGTGTCAAACAAAAACCCTACATCACAATGTGATGACCATAACCTTACGATGTCATGTGACGAACAAATAGATATCACAATCTCACGAACAAAATTTGATCAACATTGCAATGTGATAGTGGTATAGTAAACCGTGGTTAAAAATAATCAACATGGTCCTGCATAATCGACGCCACATGGTCTTTGAATGTCACCCATAGGCATGGTCACCCATATTCAACCATAATCAACCATACTAAAATTTGGTCCACGTTAAGCTCAAACATGGTTAATCATAGTCAACCATGGAAAAACATAGATAACCATGGGCAAGGTAAAATTTATTAAACCATACTCTTGATCATTGTCAACAATAGTCAACCATAACTAAGGTAATTGTCAACCTTATGTGATGAATATAACTTGTCGTTGTAATCTGACAAACAAAAACGGGCATTGCAACATGAATGTAATGGCCCCGTCGTTATGACTCACAAGAGATGTACATAGGCCAATGTATTTATTTTTTTATTATCTTTTTTTCTTTACAAAGGAAAATTAAAACATCAAAATAATTATCAATATCAACGACACATCATTCACAAAAATCAACGAACATTAATAACACAATATTAATCAATTATGATACAGTGCTGACACATCATCCACGTGAACCACAACATGCATATCGATGTAATAATACCATTTAACAACAACCCAACATTAATGCGTTCTACAATTAATGATGACGCCTAAGGTAAAAATCTTAAAGTTCAAGGCGCAAAAATCTACTATTTCTAAACCATCACACAAGACATAAAATTCATAGGTGCAAGAAGTCTATTCTTTACATCGATCATTCATTAACGTTTTAATGGCACAATAATGGTTGATAAACCATTATTCATTGATAAATATAACAATGTAAGTAGATATTGTAATCCATTATTCGTCAAGACATTTGATGACGCAAGTAAGGAGTGCTAATCGAGTCATCCATTAGTACATCCCTGACGCAAGAAATGGTTTCTATTCCAACATACGGCAACATAAGAGAAATACAAGGCAAACGACTGTAATTGTGGAATAAGGATATCTAATCATATACCTAATATCATAGAAATGGTTTCTATTCCAACATACGACAACATAAGAGAAATACAAGGTAAACGACTGTAATTGTGGAATAAGGATATCTAATCATATACCTAATATCATTTCTCAACTCTAGCGCAAGAGTATCATCATGTAATTCATTGCACAAGGAATCTAAGGTCTAAATATCAAACACCAAATCACAATTCCTTACGTGCTGGTAGTCTAAAGTCTCTAATATCAATCTTTACTTCAAGGTTTTGTTGCACGCTAGGAGTCTAGGGTCTAACATCATGAGTTGAAATAAAGGTTCAATGAGCGCAAGGAAATGATTAACTAAGTCATTCATCGTCATTGTTAATTATCGCGCAAGAGATAAAGAAGGCTTAAACAACCATGTGACCCTCGTGTTCCAAAAGCGCGAGATTAAGGTGACACCAATCGTCAGTGCAATGCATTCGTTCAAGGAGCCAGATAATCGTCCAATGAACTAAGGCACAAGGGTCTGGCCTAACACTTTGGGGACGAAAGAAGGATTACAAGAAACACATGTCCACCATATTCAAGGCGCACGAAGGTAATCACCTTCTACTTCTAGTTTACGTCATTATCGTTGTGGAAGACTCTTAACACTGTAATTAGACGCTTAACAAAAACCAACCTTAGATCCCCTCCCACAAGGTCACAATTAATCATCTACCCATCTTGGATGAACAAGTAAATTTGACATCCATAATGTAATAATGATTATTAATCATTACATGGGAGACATTAGTAAAGGAAAAGGTGAACTGATAAATCATTGTATAAATCGAGGTTAAGAACTTTATGGATAATTAGACCCTCA